>JAJMIG010000174.1:0-23805 GCA_030583365.1 Sugiyamaella japonica | reverse complement strand
TACCAATCCCGAGTAAATCATTGTTCTGATGGAAACTACCCCGAAGAATTCCTATTTGTGGGTTTCTTAATTAGTTTTAAGTAACCCTTCCATGCCTTTGATAAACAAACACATGGCTCGAATGCCTGCTGGTGTTCCCAGCAGCTTCGTCACCTCCAAATCATCATCAATGCTTTTCAAGTAGGGTCGCCAAGTATCACACTTAGGACACTCCTTGATTATGTGTTCAATTGTTTCCAATTGATCACACTGACAGTTTGCTCTGCCAGTTGAAGCGTCAGTGCATAACCGTCCGATTTTGATCCCTCACCCAGTTTACTTCAAATCAAGGCCAATAAATCGGAAAACAGGATCTGGTTCCTTGGCCCAGTTGGTTAAGGCACCGTGCTAATAACGCGGGGATCGGCGGTTCGATCCCGCCAGGGACCATTCCTTTTTCTATAACCAATAATGTTAATCCGGTTTGCCCTAACCATGTATAGGTTATTTAAAGACAGTCGATTCTCGGGTGATTAATACCGACTGACGACAACTTATTTTTCTAATTTGCCAATTGTGGACGCTGTAATTGACAAGAAACGTAGCCATGGGAATCTTCTTGCCAGAGTCGGCGTTACCGGGGTTGAAAAAATACAAGTGAGTGTAAAATAGTGGAGCAGGAAGCAAGCATCTCTGCAGAGAGCTAACCAATAAACTTTCTAGATATTCATCACAGGATTTATCATTGACGTCCAAATACATTCTGAAGCCGTTCTATGCCAAGTTCATTTTATTATTCCCGGCCTGGGTAGCGTAAGTATAGGTGTGCAAAGACAGAGTACGAAGCGAGTGCGAGTGCGAGCGCGAGCGTGAAAGCTAACATTTAGCCCTAATCTGGTCACTCTCACTGGTCTGGGCTTTGTGTTGATAAACTTTGCTTGCATGTTGTACTATAATCCCACGTTTGATCGTGAGTGTCCTTCCTGGTTGTATTTGTCGTATGCTCTTGGGCTATTCTTATATCAAACGTTTGATGCCTGCGACGGTCTGCAAGCGCGTAGGACAGGCCAGAGCGGTCCTTTGGGCGAATTGTTTGATCATTGTGTTGATGCACTGAATACTACTTTGGAAGTTCTCATCTTTGCTTCAGTGACCAACATGGGTTATGGATGGGGCGTTATCATCTCGCAGTTTCTGACTTTGTTGAACTTTTATCTGACAACTTGGGAAGAGTATCACACCGAGACGTTGTTTTTGTCGGCGTTTTCGGGCCCAGTAGAAGGTATTCTTATTGTGGTGACGATCTTTATTATTACTGCCATCACGGGTCCTCAGCTTTGGCATTCCGAGGTGTTTTCTTTTCTGAATCAAGATATCATTGACGGCATTGAGTCATTGTCGTTGGCACTCCCGCCTGTTGTCAAACATATGACCTTGATCGATGTGTACCTGGTGTTTGCTGGTATTGCGCTGTTACTTAATATCCAGACTGCATCTTCACATGTATTTGCTGCTCGTCGCAGACAGGGCTTGCCACTACTTCCTGCGGTGTACCAGGTAGTACCGTTCTTATTCTTTTTTGTTACGCTAATGACGTGGGTTGTCATGTCGCCAACGATTCTGTATGTTTATCTGCTGCCATTGGCGTTTGCAACAGGGGTCACTGTAGCGTTCATTGTTGGTCGAATCATTACGGCCCATGTAACCAAACAAGCTTTTCCAGGATGGAATCCGCTCATGTTTATGCCTCTGGTAGGTATTGCCGTCAATGTATGTGGCAAGTATTTTGATTGGGATGAGACTCTGGCCGAAGTTGCTGCGGTATGGGCTGGCCTTGGGCTTAGTATAGGAATCTATGGCTCTTTTATTGCCGAGATTATAGAGGAGATTACCACCTTTCTTGACATTGGATGTCTGTATATTAAGTATCCCAACGAGTCAAAGACCAAGTAAATCGATGCGAATCAAATACGTAGATATATCCACGCAAATCAAAGACCAAGTAAATATATATGTCTTCACTCTTTCCGCGTTTTGGTGTAATGTCAGACATGAGCGATGCTACCGTTGGTTAGAGCAACCGTTAACGGACGAGGGCTGTAACAGTAACAGTTTACTCGGATTCAGATCACCATTGGCCCCGATGTTGCAGATGCCTTCCAGTTTAAATGATAGTTCAATAATTATATATATACTCTTGTGTTCTTGTTACCATTCTCATCTGATGACATTGCTATGATATAAACAAACTTCTCTATTCACTCTCTTCTACCCCCCTCTATCTCCCATCTATCCCCCTCTATCCCCCTCTATCCCCCTCTATCCCCCTCTATCTCCCATCTATCCCCCCCTCTATTTCCCCTCTATCCCCCTCTATCCTCCTTTATCCCCCTTTATCTCCCCCTCTAACTTTATATCCATCTTGCATCAAACATATCGGGAAAAACGTCATTGCGCCGTTGGATCAAGCATAGGCCACAACGGTCGCGGCTACGACGCTACGCTGCAACGCTGCAGGTGACAGAAAGGTACGCTTTTTCAGCTGACTGAGCCGCCGCTGCTGCGTTCTGCCTATAAATTGCTTGCCAGTCCTGTCTGCTGCTGCCGCTTTGTGCTATCTTGCTTACTCATTTACTATCAATTCAATTGTGCTCGGGTCTCCAGTTGATGTCTTTTACATCGATTTTCACTTCTATCGCTTCACTCCTCGGAATCAACTCATCTCCCATCATGGTCAGCGCTCAAGTCAAGGCTAAGGTCGACAAGTGGATCGCTGGTAACAAGGTGTTTATTGCCAGCAAGAGTTACTGCCCGTAAGTGGTGGTGTTGTGCCTCTGGCAGCTGGGCTCTGCCCAGACCCGTAGCTCCGCTTTCGCGGAGAGATCTAACATGGATCAGGTATTGTAAAGCTACAAAGGAGCTTTTTAAGAAGCTGGGCGTTGAGGCCCATATTGAGGAATTGGATATCTGTAAGTTGACACCGGGTGGGCGATACTAAGTAGGGAACTAACAGGATGGATTCAGTGGAAGACGGTGCTGAGATCCAGGAGTACCTTTTGGAAGTGACTGGCCAGCGTACTGTGCCTAATGTGTTTATCAATGGCAAGCATATTGGCGGTAATTCTGATGTTCAGGCTCTCAACAGTTCGGGCAAACTGTCTGCTTTACTTTAAGATGGCAGTTCGGAATTGATGGTCCGATCAGTCTGATCAGTACCTCTTACGTAGATTTTGCAGCTTTTTTTTTTATTAATTTTGTAACTTTTATATTTATAAGTATTCGTTATATCAGCTCGCCGAAATCTGCTTCGGTTACTGTCGGACCTGGATAAAACTGCACATGAAGCCACTCTTTTCCACGACTGCCAAACAACCATCTCACGATCTCGAGTAGTCTCACTTGTGTCACTTTTCTAACTTCTTTCAAAGCCTTTTGAAACCAAACCGGGCCTCGGATTATCAGAGGCAGGGTCCAGCTGCTCCCTGTACCCCTACCCAGGCAGAAAGTAACATGCTCGCGAGGCTGAAAAATATTTTTTGGTGATCCTGCCTGATAGTAAAGTGAAATATTTTTATCGTAGTGAAACTATTGATAGAAAATTATTGATAGATATAAAAATGGCGGCTAAAACTTCCACTAAAAAAGGTTAGTAATGGACTTGAATGAAGCGTAAAAGTCATAGACCGTAGACTAACTGTATAGCTGCCCCTCCAGCTAAGAGTACCAAACCCAGCTCTATCAAGGCTGATGCGAAATCAGCCAAGATTGTGAAAAATACTAGCAAAAGTGCTAAAAAGACTGTCGAGCCAGAGGTGTTGGAAGAGGAACAAGATGACGATTTCGAGGCATTCCCTTCGTCAGATGAAGAGCCTGATTCAGACGAAATCGACGGGTTCGAAAGTACAGATGACGAAGATAACGACACCACAAAGAGCCTTAAATCCTCGTTACCAAAGAAAAGTGCTAATGACATTACCGAGAAAGAAATCAAAGACAAAATCGACCTAGCATTATCGACTAAACAATCAAACACCAAAACTAAGGCACCCAAGGAAAAGCCAGGTGTTTTATATATTGGCCGAATCCCACACGGTTTCTATGAAGAGCAAATGAAATCCTATTTCAGTCAGTTTGGTACTGTTAGCAGACTAAGATTATCTCGCAATAAGAAAACAGGCAAGCCCAGGCACTTTGCCTTTATTGAATTCGAGTCCAACGAGGTGGCTAGAATCGTCAGCGAAACCATGGATAACTACCTTCTATTCGGCCACATTCTTAAAGTGAAACTGGTTCCTCAAGAAAACGTTCACGACGAGTTGTTTGTCGGGTCCAACAAGACTTTCAAGGCCATTCCTTGGACGAGGATTTCCAAGCACCGCAACGATCAAAAGAAAACCAAACAGACTTGGGATAAGCTACAGGCTCGTGAGAGTGACAGAAGACAAGCAAAGGAAAAGAAGTTGGCTGATGTGGGTATTGACTATAAATACGACGAAGCATCATCAAAGCCAAAACAAAGGGCTCCTAAAGCCCCAAAGAAAAAGACTAAAGCCTAAATTATTATCATCTTGTAGAATACTAGCATTTGACGTATACTATCATTTGACATTTTACATTACAATGGAGCCATGTATATATATTCTATGCTAGCTCCATACGTTTTGAAATAAATCATCTTCTCCAGTACCGTTGGAAGACACCTTTGGAGCAGCAGACGAAAAGGAAGCCCACTCGTCATCAGATGGTTTACGGGTATGAACAGAATGTTCCGAAGGAGTTGAAGCCCAAGCAGATGAGCTGCTGCCTGAGATCAGATTGTCAAACAGATTATTACCGACAGCAGGAGGAGGTTGAGGAAAAGTTCGGTTGGTATTATTGACTTGAGGACTGGTCGCACCAAGTGAAAGATTATTAGTTTGAAAAGTCAACGAATCAAATGCAGAATGAGAAGGAGTATTAACGGGACGAGACGCTGCCGGCGCGTAAAGAGAGAGAATTGATTTCTTTAAATCAGGACGAGACTGCTGCTGCGAAGGTCTCTGAGAGTTGGAGTTGGAGTTGGATGGTTGAGAAGAGGGCTTGGATACTGTATGAGACGGTGTGGAGAAATCAAGGCCCAGCAGACTATCAGATTTAGGTGGTGGAGGAGGTCTGCTACCACCGCCAGACTGTGTCAGAGATTCTCCAGGATAGTCAAGTCCTCCTAGTAAATCGTTCTTAGCAGGAACCGCAGGCGGCACCGCAGTCATAGCAGACACGGTTTTCTTCTGAACGGTGGCCGACGCGACAGATGGTCCCAACAGATCTGGAATCAGGCCTGAAGACGACGACGGAGCAACATTCTTTGAAGGGCTTGCAGGTTTAGTCAGACGCGTTTTGACCTCGGAAAGCGGCGTACTTTCATTCTGGGCAGGTTCGGGTTCACCCAGACTAGCAGGATCGGGAATCGTACTGGACTTGACCCATCTCTTCAAATCGTACTTGG
Organism: Sugiyamaella japonica; assembly: GCA_030583365.1. Classification (NCBI taxonomy): domain Eukaryota; kingdom Fungi; phylum Ascomycota; class Dipodascomycetes; order Dipodascales; family Trichomonascaceae; genus Sugiyamaella; species Sugiyamaella japonica. The sequence continues at coordinate 18,341 of JAJMIG010000174.1, read as the reverse complement.
TACGAATGAAATTGGCTATTTTACTGTCATCGGGAACATAGTTCGGCGGTAGTTTATACTCCCAGTACAAATTAGCTCGCTTGTTCCCCCATTTGACCATATTCTCTATCTGTTCATCTGACCAACTGTCTAAATCAATTGACCTCACTGTAAACAAGTCAGTCCCTGACTAACGGTCTTTTGGTGGTTTTCACACTTACCTTTACTGATATGAGTGCCCATGCTCCGGTGGATTCCAGAGCACCGAATGCACAGAAACACGCCAATGCTCCAGCTGGCCCAACGGGGGTGTCCCGACGTCTTACAGTCTCCACAAAATTTGTTGCCTGGGTCATTCAAAAGAGTACGTAGAACCTGTTGATTCCTCTCAGCAGACGCTTTCTTGGCCGAAGCTGCTGCTGCTGTTGCAGCTGACGAGCTCGCCGACCCCGAGCTTCGTCGTCCTCCTCCTCCTCCACCGTAGGATGAGAGGTAAGATGATGACGGCATATTGTTTCAGGACAAAATACACTAGAGATGAAAAGCGACTCAAACGGACACACACTCTCTCTCTTTTATTCCGTTCTGGCTCAAATGTTGACGTTTATACACGGCAGGAGGTGAGATTACCCCAGCCCTGGACCACGCCGCACGAACAGCGGCAGTCCCGGAACCCTGACATATGGGAATCTTTATATAATATTTATCATATAAAATTATGTGAAGGTAGGTGTTTAGTAGAGCCGGATGGGTAGACGAGGGCAGTGAAGAGCTTCTCAGGTGTGCTGCAACAACTGAGAATCATTCCCCTGAAATGCTGGCTGCATAGTGAGCCTTCTGTTGTCCCAGCCTTTCTTGTCTATTTGTATAGTATTATTATGATCAGTTATGTAGATTTTAGTCTTGTAGCGCCTGAACAAGTAATGGGCATTTGGTTCTTACTCGTTTTGGCGCGACGAGACATTTACGCAATTTGCATTTCTGTAATCAGAACCAGTGATTGGGCTAAAGTGCTTGATAGTAGTGTGGATCCTGGATAAAATCGGCTTTGAGCTGAGTATATTGAAATGCCATGATGCAGTCAGGGAGCTCATGTCTAAAGATAGCTAGAATATTAAACATAGTCGTTTTCTACCTGTACAACAGTTACCTTTTACCAGTTGAGTAATTGTCAGTTACTCGGTTGGATAGAAGATTGGGATACATCCATCATCATACACTGTAACGAATGAGTAGAAGTGGGGCAGGAATCACTGAAACTAAACGTTTGCTGTCTTACTTGTGTGATAAAAAAAAGCACACTTGATTGCGGTAATCATTGCATTGTTTGTGCAACTTCAACACGAGCACACATTGAGAGCCTGCAAGAGAATATCTAAAGACTCATACTGAAAGATGAAACCGCTTTCTCCGCGAAGCGGAGCAAACGGGTCCGGGCAGCGCCCGGCCGCCGGAGGCAGAACACGGGGCATAAGAAAAGATAGAAAATACAGGGATCCGGTGTGGTGTTAACACGTTGAGAATTGGTGACCATCAGCTTAAACAATATTTCATGATGCTATAATCAACTGAGGACTAAGAAAAGTGGTGGTGGGCCCTTGCAGACAAATGTAAACAAACCGAAGGGTAGCCGCATGTTTACTTCTGCAGGCCCTGCATGCTCTGCATGCTCTGCATGCTCTACCCGCTCTTCACACTGAGGAATAACGACACAGTCCCGGTATATCACTTCTATGTCGCCCTCTTGATTATACACCACCGTCTTATGCTGCTGTATCAGGATCAGGAACAAAAACAGAACAGATTTTATGAGAGTACGTGTGAGATTACATGAGAGGTTGTCGCATACAGATCTGAGATTAATTTGCCTGTGCATATTCATGCAGTTGACGACGAAAATGGGCATCCTAGAGTCTGATCAACGAGCACAGGGCCAACGTTATATCAACAGCAGATGGCAGCTATTGTAGTCTGCTACTCACTCAGAAGATTAGTGGACAACATGAAATGGATCAGGGGAATCAGAGAGCCCTGGAATAAAGCAATAGCGGGATTGAACCGGCTTCTGTAATTCGGTACCACAAAAGCATTTGGATAACAATATTATAGACTAGATGGCTACGTGATGAATTACATTAAACAGTGGTCAGGAGCACCATACGTTAATAACACGAGATATGACCATGAGCACCATTTGATCCTATCCTACATAACAGTTTAAATCTGGATGCAACCAAAGCAAGCAATGCTTCATTTGCTTTTCTTCCACTCCAAGATCCTCGCCCTCCGCGAAGCGGAGCAACGGGTCTGGGCAGCGCCCAGCCGCCGGAGGCGAGTCCCGGCACAGCGCATGAACCTACAAACCTGGAGAGATCGTGGTGGCCATCAGCCGCGTGATCCCTTTACTTCACGCGTCTCACCTTTAATTCCTAAAATACCAATGGCAGAACAAATAATCAATGACATCTTCGAGGGTCTGCACGAGGTGAACGGAAATGTACAAAGACAGAATGAGTTACTGGTGGCTCTGAACTACCTGCTTCCGGGAACTCTTCTTGAAGCATTGAATATCATTGAAGCAGACCGAATCACTCAACACATTCAACAGGGATTTCCCCACCGAAGTGTATGGTCAGTGGACCTTGGCGAGGCTGTGGTGAATATGGACCTGTGGATGTGTACATGTGCCCAGTTTCTCAGGGCGACTCTTGTTCACAGATCCAGATCTGGCAGTGGCCGTCAATGGAAATGTGCCTGTAACCATATGCTTGCCGCATATATATCTAGTCAGCAGTATGAATTCTTGGACAGGAGTTATCAGCGACCGCCTGTCTCTACGCCTTTGGAGGAGTATGTATGGCTTCCATTTAAGAGTATATGTCTGGTGGAGTAGTGGAATGTCACCAGAGTTGGGTACGCAAGGGGAGGCTACGGAGCCTCTGGAGCCTCTGGAGCCTCTGGAGCCTCTGGAGCCTAACCTGTCAACTCCGTCTGTCAATCGCTCATCACCACTGTTAGCTATTACAGCTACATCATCACTATCGTCACTATCATCACTATCTTTATACTCTGGCTGCTCAGCCAGTTAGTAGTCCCACAACGCCTACATGCGGCTGAGCGCACCCATTAAATGGTGTGTGTAATTTGAATTTGTCAAGAGATTTTTACTCGACCAAGATAGCAGGGTATTTTATAGACAATAGATAGCGAGCGGGCGACCACCGACAGTACAATATACGAGCACCACAAAATGAGCAATGGCGCCATCACAGGCTTTGATCCTGTGAACCTCAAAGATGCATATGTAGAAGAGTTACGGCGGACTTATCGGCCTGGTCCAATAGTAAGTTGGTCCAGAATGGAAAGTGGAGTGGAGAAAAGATGGCTAACTTTTGTGTTAGAAGATCCCATGGTATTCATGTCATCCGAGTGAATTTCCAAAGCGAGAACGAGCGTGGAGATGGAGATCGCTTGGCCAGGATATTCATGCTGTAGCATGGCCAAGACCCTCTTCGGCGTCAGCAGCGACCCCTTCATCTTCATCTCCTTCTTCACTAGCATTAGCATCCAAATCGCCAATAATCACACCTGACCTATCATGTGAAGACGTACTGCCGGCTCCATCCAAGCCTAGAGCATGGGCCGATATCGCAAGACCTGCTTTGCCCAAGGTGAAACTTATTCCGCCCGCTACAAATGGCACTAATGGTACGACGACGACAACGACAACGACAACGACAACGGCAACGACGTCCACGACGACGGCCGAATCGTCAACTACACAAAACGGCACGGCCAAAACTCTCCCGCCAGCGCTATCCTCATCACCTACTCCTACTCCTTCTACACCCATGTCGCTGGGTGAAGCCATTATTACATACAACTACAACAGCCGCAAGCAGGCCGACCACGCTAGAGGCCTTGTGAACCAAGGCAACATCTGTTTTATGAACTCGATTCTCCAGGTTCTGACCCATTCGGAACATTTCTACAGCCTCATTATGACTCTTGGTTCATGGACCCAGCACAAGATTGTTAGCGACACACCTATTCTTGATGGACTCATTGAGTTCATGAACGAGTTCAGCTCGGCAAACCCCAGTGCATATAGTGCCGACTCCTTCTATAACATCATTTGCCAGAATAGTCGGTTCCGTCACCTACAGCGCGGTCGACAGGAAGATGCCCAGGAGTTTCTCGGCATGCTCCTAGAATGTCTCGAGGAAGAGTTTCAAAAGGCTGAAAAATCGGCCACCGCTGATGCCACTTCTGCTACTCCTAGTACTGCAAATACTTCTGCTAACAGCACAGCACCCAACTCCCCCTCCATTTCTTCCATCACCACTGCCGCTACATCCTGGGTCGAGGTGGGCAGGAAAAACAGGCCCTTACAATCGCGATATTCTGGCAGCGGCGTCGCTAGCACCCCTATTGGCAAGCTGTTTGGAGGCCAGTTCAAGTCTGTTCTGAGTTTCCCCAGCCAGAACAAACCCCCTTCCATCACCTATGATCCCTTCCAGCATGTCCAGCTCGACATCAGCGACGAACGTGTGTCGAGTATAGAAGAAGCGCTCGCCGCCATGTGCGAGCCCGAGACCATCATCTACTCGACGTCCCAAAAGGGTCCTGTCAGAGCCGTCAAGCAGGTGCTGTTTGACATTCTGCCTCGCGTGCTGATTGTACATCTCAAGCGATTCACCTACTCGTTTGACTCGTGGAGCACCGGCGACGACAAAAACGACGACGTCAAGAAAATCTCCAAACCCATCTCCTTCACCGACGACCTGACCATCTCCACGCCCGACTGTCTGCCTCACAAGTACTCGCTGTTCGCCGTTGTCTACCACCACGGGCCCTCGGCCACCGTCGGCCACTACACGGTCGACGTCAAGTCCCGCACCGGCTGGACTGGCATCGACGACATTGCATTAACCAGAATCAACCAGCCGGGAACCCTCTCCCCCGACACCTCCACTCCCGCCAGCAAAACTGCATATCTGTTATTTTACACCTTGGACGAGTAGCGCCCCCCTCCACCCCGCCAGTCCCTCCCCGTCCATAAAAATGCATGTGTACACTACCTATCCTCCTCCTCCTCCTCCTCCCATCCGTGACCAGCTGCGCTGGGCGCTGCCTCCGGCGGCTGGGCGCTGCCCAGACCCGTTGCTCCGCTTCGCGGAGAGCTGGGAGCGTGACGCGGTGCCCGTGCTGTGCCACAGGCTGTGCTCCGGTCGAGAGGCGAACGTCAGCTGTCCTTATCGTCGAGGTCTGATCCCTGCACTGCTCACCGAGCTGTGGCCGCCGCCGGCTGGGGTTCGCAGAGGGCAGATGAGATCAGTAGATCCAGGGGAAAGTGCATGTACTCTGCCCCCTGGATCTGCCCTGTATGTTGACTTGAGCAGCTCTGCAGGCATCTCCCGAGGGACGATTCCCAGCGGTCTCTACGCCTGAGGTCTGTGCTGTTGCATAATTGTATAATTATGATCCCAGCTTTGCTACAGCTCGCTCGCGAACATCGAGGAGGAGTCAAGGGGCACGGGTCGGACCGCAGGGTCAAGGAGCCACCCCCTGCAGAGAAACACGCGCAGTCGTACTTCAGCGGTACCTCCACTGGGCTACTCGATCGCGCGACACCACGCCAGCCCTCGCGAAGCGAGCAAACGGGTCTGGGCAGCGCCCAGCCGCCGGAGGCATCACCAAGCCCAGAGAGCGGCGACCCTCGCGAAGCGAGCAAACGGGTCTGGGCAGCGCCCAGCCGCCGGAGGCAGCGCCCAGGCCACAGCACAGCGAGAGCAGAGTAAAGGGCCCAGTCGCCAGAGAGACAGCTTAGAAGAAAAACATTGTATAAATATCAAAAAATATTTCAGAAATACATTAAGAAAAGAGTTATTAGAAGATTAAAAAAAAGGGTGATAAGAGAAAAAAAACCGGAATAAGACTTTGCTGATGGCTGTGGTTGAGGTGGTATATTAACTTTTTCTATTTTCCTGTTGCATTACTAAAAATATTACATACTATCCATTTAAAGGAAGTAAGCGGCAACGGCAAGAGCAAGAGCACCGGAACCAACAACAGCGTGGCCAGCGGCACCTTGGGCAACGGTGGCAACGGCACTGGACTCCTCAGGAGCAACGGTGGCGACAGCGGTGGTCTCAGCAGGAGCAACGGTGGCAGCGGCAGTGGTGGCGGCAGGAGCAGCAGTGGACTCAGCAGGAGCAGGAGTCTCGGAGGAGATGGGGCACACAGTGGTGGTCAAGGTGGTGTAGGTCTTGGTTCTGGTGCAAGGACAGTTGGTGACGGTAAGAGTGGTGGCCTCAGTCACGACAATGGTCGAGTTGTTCTCAACAATGGTGGTGGCAAGAGGGCAGTAGGTGGTGTAGGCAGTGACAACCTCGGTGGAGGTGGCAATAACTTCAGTGGTGATGGTGGTGAAGTTAGAGGTCGAGTTGGAGAACTGGGCAGAGGCACCAGCAACGAGGGCAGCGACGGCAGCAGCGACAGTGAACTTCATTTTTGATTAAGTTGGGATGAGTTTAATAAAATGTGATTTAAGAATTAGTTGGTAGTAACCAAAAAAGATAATCGACGTGAATAAGCGAGTGACTTTAGACAACGAATGTGTGAAGAGAGAGAAGAGGTAAAAAAAAAAGAAGAAGGAAAAACTGTGACTTAGGGGGCATCGGCCTGGTTTATATATTGATGGGAATTGACGGTGCAGGCAGCCTGCACCCAAGAAAAACAGAAGGCAGCCACAGAGTGGGCCGGTGCCAGCCAGCCAGGCCCAGCACACCCTGCGCAGGTCAGCCCAGTCAGTTCATCAGCCCAGCCAGTCGCCAGGGCAGTCCTATCCCAGAGTATGCATCTTTTCAGATCCAGCTATCAACAAACAACAGACGCATGCCTAAATTAGGCAAACCAGTCCAGCCGGACGTGCGTTTTTAGGCGAGAATGAGCTCGACGCGGCAAAAAAGCAACGGGCATGCGGGTAAAAATAAACAAGAGGGAAAAAAAAAAACCTACTAGACGCAGCGCCTCGCAAAAAACCCAATTAGAGTCGGACGGCAGTAAAAATAGGACTGGTGGGGTGCTAAATAAGGCAACGCGATTATTCTCTTGTTGTAATTGGCAGGGCAGGCCCCTTTTTGGGACGCCCGCCAGCCGCTGCTTGGCTCCCTCTCGCTCCGTCACCAAAGCGGAACTGGCTCGCAATCACACCCCCCCGCCAGGCAGGTGGATTATGTAGAGGGAGCAACTTGAGCGCAGCGCCACAGCGGGGCCGGCGAGCGGATTGTGTGCCCCGGGGGTGCCGCCGGCGGCTGGGCGCTGCCCAGACCCGTGGCTCCGCTTCGCGGAGGGCTGGGACCGTGGCCACTGGGTGCTCCAGTTAGACTTCGCGGACCTATCAGTTGCACGCCGAAAAAAGCAACTGTGTATGCAACCTCCGGAACGTTCCAGTCGATCCAGTGCCCAGATAGGGCAGTCGGCCAACAGGCTAAAAATAAGTAGAACGAAAAAGCAACTCGGCACCGACAGCGGCCTGTGTACGAGTTGCGAGTACGAGAATGGCCATCCATGGATGGAGCAAAAAAAATATTCTCCAAAACCTTGAACAAAGAACAGGCCTGGCGCTAATTTTGGCAACAGCCTGCCGGGCAAGCTGGCGGTGACACAGGCACAATCAGGCGGCTGGGCGCGGCAGGGCGTCTGCCAAGCGATAGACACAGACGTCGTCTGTCGTTTGCCGGTAGCTGACCATCAGTAATCAGGGGGGCTTGATCAGCCGCTCTCTCAGCTCGCTCTCAGCTCACTCCCTCTAACTCGCTCCCTTCCCTCCCTTCCCTCTAACTCGCTCCCTTCCCTGCCCTCTTCCTCCTCCAGTCTGTTTAACGCTCTTCGGGCCCACTCTCTAGGGCCTGGACTCGTGCAATGCGCGTCGCCAAACTCACTCTCAAGCCACTGAGCCGCCAGGCACCTTAGGGGCTAGAAATTCCAGTGCAAGTGGTAGTGTAGTAGTAGTACACGACAAGTAGGCAACCAAGTGAGCTCAAGCCTGATTCTAGTTACTCTATGATTAGGGCCATCAACTGTCATTCCAACCATCTATGGGCATGTGAGCATGTGACCAATGCCATCGGCCAGCTCTGTACATTTTAATACTATTAATTGATTAGTTGACCTATTATTACAGGCCATATCTAGCAACAACGCATTTGGCAACAGCCACTGTTACCAGACTCTGGCTACTGTACGTCTGACAGTACATCTGGTGTGCTAACCATGCGCATGTATAGTCTACGTCTGTGCAGTCAGCAAAGGAGCACCGCACCCTATTGTGGGACGGCATTGGCCTTTGGCATCAACCACGCTGATGGAATTGCATTCCGTCGTTCCATCCGCCTGGACCGCACAACCGCAGACCCGCCAGAACCATCGCTGCCACCGACCCACCGCCGGTTGCTACGTTGCTCCCCTGATGCCCTGATGCTCTGATGCCCAGATCATGACGTGCCCTGACAATCACCATCGCCTTGCACACCGATAATCTAATGTCCATCAATCAGCCCGAACGTCCGGGATCAGCAGCCGTCGCACCGCCATTCTGGGCCGCGATTTATTTTTAGCCAATGCTACCACCACCACCGCCGGTGCAGGCGGCACCACCAGAGTCAATCCGTCCAGTTACCCACGCAGCAAGCAACCGTCCCCCCCCACCGCCGGCTCGCGCCCCTCCTGCCGACCAATGCCCGCACGACCATTCTCTCAGACACTGGCCTCCCTCCCGCCCCCCACCACCCCACTCACTACCTCCGCTCTACTACCTCCACTACCTCCACTACTCCACTACTCCACTACTCCACTACCTCCACGACCCTCAGTGGCTAATTTTAAACTCAGATGCAGCTCGATCGTTTCAGGGAACTGGCTTGCCTAAACAAGCCCACTCGCTAGTACCACCCTTCCTGTTCCGTCGACTCGTATTCCTGACCTGGCGCTTCTCAGGCGCTCGCTTCGGAAAAACACCCGCTGCGAGTCTCGAATCGCCTCGCCTCGCCGGGCCAACAAAGGCCCAAACTCTGAACTTGCTCGGGGGACCTGCCTCCGGCGGCCGGGCGGGGCCCGGACCCGTGGCTCCGCTTCGCGGAGAGCTGGGAGCGTGGGCAGCGTGGGCAGCATGCGACTGTTCATTCTCGAGCGCCTCGCATCGGCCGAGCTCTATCCTAAGCACACTGTTCCGTAGATAGATAATCAATTAGCGCCTGTGTCTCACAACCCTGTTCCGTAGTCTATTCAGACTTGGAATGTCTAATAAACATGTCGATAGCTAACATCTGACGATGCAGACTGTTTATCGGCGCGGAGGTCCCACTGATGGCTCACCAGGCAGAGCAGCGGGACGAGCGAAGCGAGCTACGGGTCTGGGCAGCGCCCAGCCGCCGGAGGCAGTACCGGGGCAGAGCAACGGGACGAGCAACGGGACGAGCAGCGGGACGAGCGAAGCGAGCTACGGGTCTGGGCAGAGCCCAGCCGCCGGAGGCAGGACGGGGGTGAGCGGGGCGAGGCAGATTAGGTCATTAGAAGGTCTGAGTCGGACCACTCGGGCTGGCTGTTGGGGATCTCGTGGAGAGTGAGGTAGATGTCGTCGGGGGCGGTAGTGGGGGTGGTGGTGGAGGGGTTGGTTTGCGGGGCGGGCAGTGGTGGGGATGGTGGAGGTGGTGGTGGCAGGTAAGAAGGGAGGAGAGAGCGCTTTTGTCGTTTGGACGGGCGCGGTGAATAGGTCTGGTCGGTGAGGACGAGGGGTGCGATGGGAGGAGAAGAAGAAAGGGCGAATTGTAGGGGTGAGAGTGACGACGGCGGCGACGATTTGGGTGAAGGGGAAGAAGACGGGGACGGGTGTGCTGCGAGTCGCTGCTCTAGCGTAGACGAGGGCGACGAGGGCGACGAGGACGACGAGGACGACGAGGACGACTTGTGGGATACAGGCACGTTTGGAGGTGGTCCACAGGCGGAGATGTCTGCCAGAGGTATAGCTAGTACTTCTGGCTGCGATTCACGCAGCTGCGTCTTTTGTGAGGCTTCAATCGATTTGCGTGGTTCGGATGTCAATGGTTTGTTTTGCACCAGTGTCTCTGATGGCAGCTCAGGGACGGTGTGTGAGGCCTTCCGGGCATCTGCTTCTACTTCCGCTTCTGATGCTCGCTCTGGGGACTTTTCATGTGTGTCGTTAAATGTCTTTTGTGGAGCCTCGATCCCTTTCGGTGTTAGTAGCGTCGGTGTCGCCTGTGAGGTCTCAGTTCTTTCGTGCGTCTCCTGAGCATCTGCCTCTGCCTCTGCCTCTGCCTCTGCTATCAGCGACTCGATTTGTACCTGCGTCTTTGATACTGGTTCAGGAGTAGTCCCTTCCTGCGCCTCTCGAGCACCTGCTGCTGCTGCTGTCAGCGTGCCCAAAGGCCGCTCGGAGGTCATCTGCTCCACCTCCGCTTCCTGCGTCACCCAAGCTTTTGCTTCCGCTTCTGCTATCAGCGGTTCGTCTACTAATTTCAGTATTTCTTCAACGTCTTCGTCACTATCGGCGTAGTCCAACCTCCCATGTGTATCTCCTATATCCTGTATACCTTCATCTGTAATCTGGATCTCCACGATAGAATCGTCCTGCTTTGCATAGAGCCGTGAAGACAACGTGACCCCATCGTCTCTGAACAATATAATTCGTTTAGATACCATTTTCTGCCAACCCCCATATCCCAAACCGGGTATCAGCTTGGGCAAGGCGTCGCTACCTCCAGGCCGCGTCATTACACTGCTAACAATTAGAGCAGCTGCTGACGACTTTTTGATAAACTCATGTAACCGTTCAATCACTTTAAACATCGTTCTTGCACGCCTGCTCTGCTCCTCTTCACCATTGGCTTTACCAATGCCTATTGACAGATTAAATAAGAACGGAAGGTCTTCAATGATTACAAGAGCGTTCCGTCCTGGGCCGGTACACTGTCTTTGGAAATAAATAATCAACTCAGATAACGAGTTTACAGCAGCAAAGCTCAGCAGTTGTAGCATGTCATCAGAGAATCCTTGAAACTGTGCCAGTCGATTGATTGGAATTGGAGCATGAGTAGTACTAATCCATAAAACTCGATGGTGGTGCCTCAGGGCGTCCATGGTCAAGGCCAATGCAACTGTAGTTTTCCCGCTTCCAGGTGGGCCTGCCACTTCTACGATGGATCCTCTTTGTAGCCCTCCATTACCGCTGCCACCACTACTGGTCGGAGCCCAATCATCGGAGTCCAATAATCCATCTAATGCAGTACTTCCGCTGGAAAATGCCTGTTTCTGAACCACGGTCTCGTCGTAAATGTAGTCGAGGATTTCCGTCAGTGTGACAGAGGGCAGCGCTTCTTCGCCTTCGTCGACGATTGCCCTACTCATCTGACATTGAATATTATATTGAATAGTGATAGTGACGAGTGATTGATTGATTAGATTACCTTCAGGCTATATTCGTGACGCGTTCGTGACAGCCGCGACAGCGGTACATGTCCTACATCCTACGAGATTTACACACAGAGTAGACGTCTAGAGAATCGTTCAAATCGTTTGCACCATTTCATTACGCACTGATTGATATGTCCATCGACACCGCCGATACATCGACGGTCCTGCCAAGAAGCTTGGATGTGTTGTTTTGAAGAGGGACGAAAATATACGGGCTCTCTCTATCTGCGGCCTGTGCGGCTCAAAAGACCCTGCGTTTTACCCCTCAAAATATAGACTCTCTTTTGAATCTACAATCAATTGTTAAGTATATCTTTATCCCAAGTACAGACATTCAATAACAAAATCCGCCTGATTTTTCTATATTCCGGTTCACTGCTGAAATATAACTCATACCCAGTCAGTACTATATAATTCTTGTTTAACTAACATAACCTCAAGTCGTATCTCGTATCGCACTCTCCACCTCCTTCCACTTCCCACTTCCCACTTCGGACCACCTCATAAAATGAAAATAACTGAAATATGGATCCATCCTGTCAAGTCCATGAAAGGCATCAAACTACAACAGTCAGAAATCGATGCCTATGGATTCAAATACGACCGAATGTATATGCTGGCAGAGCCGGATAAAAAGTCCGACAGCCCCGAAACACAGTACCGGTTCATCACTCAACGAGAAGCGCCCAGAATGACGCTCATCGAAACAAGCATCGATGTAGCCAAGGGCCTCCTGAAACTGTTCTACCCGCCAACTGGCGCCGAGCTGCTGCTGCCACTGGAGTTGGATTCTCAGTTGTTGTCTAAACTGCCATCCAAGGACGCATTTATCTGGAATCAGACCCCCAAAAGTTATGACCTGCAGTACGACTTCCCCACCATTCGGCCGTTCATCGAGTCGGTGTTTTCTGACGACTCGGACAGGGCCTTTGACGCTACATTTGTAGCCCCCAACGACCGACGAATCGTCAAAAGAGGCGCCCCAGACGCCCAGGCCCTGCACCGGAACCCCACCTCGTCGTTCCAGGATTACTACCCAGGCAACATCATCACCACCAGTTCGCTCCAGGACCTTCACGATCGCGTGTACGAGAGGACCAAGGGCGACGTCCAGATCAGCGTGCGCAACTTCCGGCCCAACCTCGTCGTCGACGCCCCCACCCCCTGGGACGAGGACACATGGAAAACAATCACAATCAACAACAAGTACACCTGGCACATGGCCTGTCGCAATGTCCGATGCCAGGTCACCACCGTCAACCTCCGGTCCGGCCGCTTCGAGAAATCCCACGAACCCTACAAAACAATGCAGACCTTCCGCAGAGTCGACCCGGGCGCGCCCTACCTCCCCTGCTTCGGCATGAACATGGTCCACCAGGAAGTCGGATACACCGTTCGGGTCGGAGACCTCGTCGAGGTCGTCGAGCGCGGAGAGCATGTCTACGAGAAGATATGAGCGGGGGTTCTGCCTCCGGCGGCTGGGCGCTGCCCAGACCCGTTGCTCCGCTTCGCGGAGGGCGTGGAGCGGCGAGCGCCGGGCAGGCTGGGGTGAATTGGCACAACTGCCACGAGCGGGCAGGCAAAATGTCTGGAATGATTGTTAGAACATGTGAGCTCCAAGTATTGGCTGAAAGCACGCTGAAAACCTGACAGCTATGCAGTCTCATCACTGGCCCATGAACACCCGAATCGGTCGTACTCTTGTCAGTGTGGAACCCCCTGTAAGAACACTGATTATTTTGAAACGAAATCTTGAGAGACCGCATCGATCTACTCGTTCGTTTATTCGTCCATCCATTCAGGCAGGTTAAGAAAGCGAATATTCTGTGTATGGCTCCTCGTCTGTATTAGTTTAACATCCTTGTTGAAATATATGACCACAGATAACCGTTGCTTTTCGGCCTGCCGGTTGAGATCCAAGACCATCGACTATGAATTGTGGGACTTGGTGGCAGCAACTTCAGTCTGAGTCTTGCCACCCAGAATGTTTTTGAAAGAAGATGAAACTCCACTGACTGACTTGGGTGCCCTGGAAGGATACAAAATCCGGCTGTGGCCCTACGTCGCTCGAGGCATACAACCACTCCTTAACTAGCGTTCTTCTACTACTACTACTACTACTACTACTACTACGACTACTACGACTACTACGACTACTATTACCATCACCGCTTACACTACTACCATCAGCACCACGTCTACTACTACTGCTGCCACGTCTGCTACCACCACCTCTCTCTTTCAAGCTTCCTTTTCCTTTGCTTTTCCTTTCGTTTTCTTTCGCCCACTATTGCTGTACTTGTACACCGTCGTGTTTGACAGGGGCATTCTCTGGTCGAGCAGCCATTTTATGGTCGAAAAACTCGCCGAGCATTGTTCTGAAATTGAGCTCGTTTGAAACACTCAGTGGCTCGCTACATGCTGAGCAGTTCCAACTGTGCTGTTATCGTTTGCTGCCAATACCTCTCCGACATGACTGCAATTTGATACAGATAAGTCCTGGTATTGCCTACGTGCATGTCCAGTAAGACTTGATAGCACGAATTTAACACCCCTTGAACTCACAGTGCACCTGTCGAATCCTAATGCTAATGGGTCCTCGAGCGATGTCTTGGTAGTATACAATTCAAAAGTGGTCATACCATGCCATGAAAAGTTGTATTGATGTCTACTTGGCCAATAATGATCTAGCAGGGAGTACTTGCCAATTATCTGATCGAGATTAGCTGAACAGATTGATCAGTTTCCTACTCAGAAAGGTATTTGATAAGTGCTTTTATCAACTGTGTGTGATGTGTAGCAAAGGAAGACCGCTCTGCGGTATCTTTGACCTGTATCCGTTTGCTGCCAGTAGTGGAATCGATGACTATTGGTTGATATAGATGGCTTCATAAGCCAAGGCAGCAGCGTTGTTGATACGTCCACTAGCACCAAATCTAAAGAACCGCCCTCTTGCCATTGGACTTGGTAATGAAGATATTCCATGGGTTGACGGTCTTGGTAACACACATGCTATATTTATATGCCATTGCTCGTTATGTGAAATATCTCTTCGTCCTGCCGGGGAGGTCCCCGCTGTGCTTACGTGTCCAGCACGAGCGCTTCACACACCCTTCCGTGTCTCTCACAGACTACGAGCGAGCAGGACCCAGCCTATCTGCCGACACGCGAACTCTCGAGCGCAGCTCGAGCAACGGGTCTGGGCAGCGCCCAGCCGCCGGAGGCAGCACCCGGCTAAGTGTACAGTCTAGGAACAGTCATAATATTAATGATATAGAAGCGAATAGAATAGGAAGCAAGGTGACGAGGCGGTAGCCGACAGGAGCCATATGGTACAGTGGGAATAAATATGAAATGAAACAGTGCAAGCGGTTAGGAGGACCCAGGACCATTGATCAAATCGGAGACTGCGACTCTGGGCACGGCCGAGCCGGACGGGGTGTTGGACATGGACGACGGGCCCGCTGAGCTAGTGGCGGACGAGGATTCCGGGCTGTTGGAGGCAGAAGTGAGGGCCGAGAGCGCGAGTCCAGACGACACGCGGGCGAGGCCGCTTGGCGAGCCTCCTCCGACTAAAGGAGTTGTTGGGCCAAGATTGCCCTGATGCTGCTGCTGTTGTTGCTGGTGTTGGAGAGGCGGCTGCGACGGTGGAGGGTGCTGGCCCACTTCTAGAGGCTGTAATGGTGGTAGCATATGACGACCGAGACTGAGGGAGCGAATGCTTGGGAGCTGGAGTCCGCCCAAGTCGTCACGAGGATGCAATCTCGGCGAGTGGGCTGGCGTGACCAGAGGCGTGTGGTCTGGCGTGGGCGAGCCCGAAGGCGAGTAAGTGGGCGAGTTGGGGGCTGTTGAAGTTGGAGAGTTGGGTCTTGATTTCTTGGACCGGTGCGCATAGACGTCGACGTCGTCGTCATCGTGACGTGCTTTATAGAGCGATGTCAGAGGCGTGATTCTCTGGAGTCCCGAGTACGGGTGCTGCGGATGGTGGTGATGGCCGAAATGATGATGATGAGACAGGCTGGAGCCGCCGTTTTCGCGGGCGATTCCTTGAGAAAAGTACGAGGCCAGAGACGGAGATGACGACGACTGTTGCACTGTGGTAGGAGCGGGAGCCATGAGGAGTGGGGGAGTAGACGAGTCGGGGCCGGAACCGCCACCAGCTTTGGCAGCAGCAGCAGCGGCAGCAGCAGCGTTTTCACGTTCTAATTCCTGGGTAGCTGCGGTGGCCAGAGCGTTCATGTCAAACAAACCACCTCGACCGCCAGCTGAGTTGCCAAACGACGAGTGAGGAACTCGGAAGAAGCCTCCACCGTTGCCATTTCCATTGTTATTAGTATTAGTATTATTCGACATATCATTGGGCTTGAGTGGTTGAAGTTGATGAAGCGTGGGCGATGACGGCGACGACGAGTATGGAGTGGATGCCGCTGACGAATACTCAGACTGCACCAGAGGCGACTGCTGATGCGACGGAGGAGGTAGCAGATTGCTATAGCCAGACGACTGTTGGTGACGATGGAAAGTAGCCAAAGACGGTAAGTTAGTCAACGAAGCGCTCTGAGTAAGCTTGGTGGTGTATGGTTTGCCGTACTCGGTTATTGGCTGTTTCATTACGCTGGTGGTAGAAGTAGTATCAGAAGTATTACCAGCAGCTGCTGCAGCGGCGCCGGCCACCGATGTTCCATTAAACACAAGAGTTCCTGAACCAGGAGGAGGTAGTGTATTCGAATTGCCGTTGTTGTTGTTCATGTGGGAATGGTTATTGGTGATACCAGAGATTCCCAGGGGATTACTAGGCGAAAACGCTCCAGACGGCTGGCCCAGCGGACTCGAGTCTAATTTGCCATCCTTTGAGTCCAAGGTATACTTTGCGTTGCGATTGTTTCTACGCGAGTTCGGATTCGTATGGATCCGTAGATGCCGAGTGAGCTCGTCACTACGACTGAAACGTTTACTACAGCCCGGGAAAGTACAGGCATGAGGTTTCTCGCCCGTATGTGTGCGGATATGCCTTGTCTGGTGCTCTAACCGGTGGAATGCCTTGTCGCAAATGGGGCATTTATAAGGTCTGGGTAGTTCTTTAGACGATATTCCCGTCATATCCATAGCTGAAGAAGGGGTTGTAGGAGTGGACATGTCACGATAAGAAACAGCAAGCCACTGTTTATACGACTAACAAGCGTCACACAAACTGTTATAACGTTAGGATTAAAAAAAGTGGGGTAATCTGTAAAAATGGCGAGCCAGTCAGATACGCTTTTGGTACTGGTGGTCGGTAAGAAGGAAGCTCGTCTTGAGGAGCGAGTGGGAGTGGGAGTGGGAGTGAGAAGGTGAGAGCTGATACCAGTGTTTGTTGAAAAGTTCAGTTGTTCAGTTGTTCAGTTGTTCGCTTGGCGCCTGTCGCTTATCTATCGGCTATCATTCGCTTAGGCTCGATGATCGAGATCCAATGCAGATAGACACCAACCACCAAGTGTTTGTTTGGTGGTTTCAAGAGGAGCTATGAAGTCAAGTGCGGAAGTGTGGAAGTGTGGATCGATCAACAATGAATGCTGCTACTGCTACTAAACGTAATACCAGTTGCCAGGCAAGAAGTTTAGAGATCTGGAGTAGCCCAGAGTAACCCCCGGTCCAATAAAAATAGCAATACTAAGAATAGCAGAATAGAAGAATAGAATAATAAAAGAGAAGCAGAAGAACAGGAGGACAACTACTTGGTTCAACTAAGTAGCAGTGTTTCACGACGTGCTTCTCGTATTGCGGCTATTACTGGATACTGTGGGTATCGGTGTCGCTATTACCGTCGGTGTTGCTGATGATATCGATCCAAGTCGATGCTCAGCTTACAGAATCAGACCTCTTGAGTCGAGCCGAGGGCCTAGAGCTACTACTGCCAGCGGGGGTGATACCAGGACTCTGCAGGCAAGAAAGACAAGATTTCCTGCAACTATAGCAGACGGTAGAGATACTAGTAGTAACAATAACAGAGGTCGAAAAGACGGGATAATAAGGATGAAACGAGGAAGGAGATGATAGTGGGGTGGGTTAACGAAGTTTATAATCTTCAGTCAGGGTTGAGGTTCAGATGCAGCAGCAGAGGGGCCGAAAAATTCTTGTCAGATTGGGGTTTTACCGGTAGACACAGGAAGGTGGAGAAGGAGAAGGTGGAGGGGGACGATTTTGATAGCAAAACACCCCAGACGGTAACAGTCAGTCAGCCGGATGGTAGGATTCGGCGGTAAACTTGAGAAAGAAAGCGTAAGAAGCGACTTGGAGTTAGTGGCTGTTTAACCGTGTGATGGTGGTTGCTGGCGTGGGGCGGAAGCGAAAGAGGGGGCAAGGGGAACATGACCCCGCCACCAGCTCGCGGGTGAATCAGAGCTGGGGGTAACATTTTTTGTGGGACAACAACGGCTGCCCTGGGGCGCGGCGCTCCAACGGTTGAGGAGGCGGTTAGGGTATTCGGCAGCAGCAGCCCCGCAGAGACACGGACACACGCGGAGGAACAGCGGAGCAGCAGCGGAGGTAAGAGGAGAAGAGCAGAGGGAGCTTGACCTGGTCGTCCATAGCCAACGCTCCTAGCAACTCCGCGAAGCGGAGCCACGGGTCTGGGCAGCGCCCAGCCGCCGGAGGCGGGGAGGACGGGAGCCAGCCGTGCAGCCACGGCGCGTCCCGGGTCGTGGGGAGTTTTTCCGGTTTCCGCAGTCGAGGCGCATGGCGCATGCTGCAGGCCAAGCTCCCGATGGTTGGGGGGTGACCCCGTCACACCACCCGGCGTGGGTTTGGTGGATAAGTCACGCTATTATGTGAGTATATGGCGCTGCGTGGTAGTTAGGCGGGAGACAGGGGAGAGAGGGGGAGTGAGGGGG
>JAJMIG010000173.1:0-24087 GCA_030583365.1 Sugiyamaella japonica | reverse complement strand
CTCCGCTTCGCGGAGTGCTAGGATCAGTGCCCTCCGCGAAGCGGAGCAAACGGGTCTGGGCAGCGCCCAGCCGCCGGAGGCAGAGCCCACGAGCGAGGTACTCACCTGTATTGTGGGTGTCAGAGATGGGCTTGCTGCAAATCGTGTGGATCGGGGATGTTGTCGAGTTGAGCACGGAAGGTGTCTCGTTTGTGCTGCTTCACGGCCGTCGGGAACGGAAAACAAAAAAAAGTCTTGTTCGATGAGATTTGGGTTTGTTTATATATTTATCTCTCCATCGGATCGCCGATAAGGTCGGATATATTTTTTCTGGTTTGCTTTTTTTGACCTTTGCAGTGTAAGAGTTGCCGCTTTCAGCGCGCAAGCAGAAGAGGAGAGAAGGCTGGAGGGACATTGTCCCTGACGGGGAGCCGGGACCGTTGAGAGGAGCGAATTACCGACGGCAGAGCCCTAACCTGCGATGAAGTAGCGAGCGACCGGTGTTGGGCTGGTGCTGAGCTGGTGTTGGATGGTGCTGAGTCGGTGCTGAGCTGGTATCGGATGGTGTTGGATGGTGATGGCCGGCTTCAGCATCAGCGTCAGCGAGCGTGGTTCGGCTGTTGGTGGGTGGTGGCGGTGGTCGTTGCCGGCGATATCTCCAGTGACTAACACCGACGGCGTTCTCGCTATGTCGGCGTTATTCCTGTCAGCAGCAGCACAAAGCCGATCTGTCGGGCTTAAACAAAACTCGTTTTGGTACGAGCCATGCACGGCGCTGCACTGCGCCAGCGTACGCACCCTGCACAGATGCCCATCAAGGGATGCTAGTCAATTATGGAATACTGAGATGGAAGGAGAGATAGAGGTTAGCTCACGACGACGACTGTATTGCCAATGTACAGCCGACTATGCTGGGCTAAGTCCGAAATTCGTTACATCGTCGTCAGAGGTCACGAGTGACAAGTCGTGAGTGGATGATTCAATCCGTACCATTAATCAGGAAATATCATCTGCAGGTAAGCTTTATTTGTGGTCCCTGTTACCACCACTATACGGCTGGCGGTGGTCCTCAAACAAGATAGACCGAAAGAGAGAAGGAGAGAGAGAGAAAGAGAGAGAGAGAGAGAGATCGTTTGGTAAATGGTGCTGGCCATGGCTCAACACCCGCCAGACTCATTAACATGTCATTGTATGCTCATGACGTCCAGTCATCATCATGTTGCTGTCACACCGTTGACGGCTATTTTTACTCAAACGAAGCGACCTGTGAACCTTAATTACGTGCTAACACTGCAAAAGCTTCCAGAAAAAAGCCATTTGCCACACCATCGTATATCCTGTCGGTGCGACCGGGTCCAGTTTATTGTATATGCTCAAATAGGCATGTAACAGGCATGGGAGCGCCATCACCAGTAGAACCAGTGGTCCCACCGAAGGGCTGCATCATGTCAACAGATCGACAGGGCGGGCCGTGCCACCCCCTGAATGGGCTTGCTCTGAACAGCAATCTGTTACCACCCACCACCGCCACCACCACAACAACAACAACCACCGCCACTCCAGCCACTGACTTGGGCGTGGAGAGGTTGTTGCAAGTGTTTTTGCATCTCGAGTTTGTTCGCGGCTGGTGGGTGTGTATCTATCCCTTGTCGATAGCTTTCTTGGTCCGTACCGGAACCGGAGTGTAAGCCTGTTCCGCCGAGCCACGGCCCACTGCATGCAGGCGCATCGACGACGCAGCCTGCGCCGAAGCTTTCTTACCGTATATTTCAATCATCGACGAGTCTCGAACCAATGGTTTTGTACGAGCACCAAGGCCGTCGTCGAGCATCGGCAGAGCGTCGGCAGAGCGTCGGCAGCTGTTTGGATCGGGATGCGTTTCGGGATGCCCTTGTCGGAGCCAACATTCGCCGGTTACTTTTCCGCTGCCCTCGGAGATATATGCACGAGGAGTAGTAAACAGGAGTAGTAAACAGGAGGAGTAAACAGGAGGAGTAAACAGGGGGAGTAAACAGGGGGAGTATAATAGTCCCGTATTTTGTGGGTTTCTCCGACGGGTCAGCGCAGCAGCACAGCTCCCGCCCGCTCGAGTTCCCAGCTCATCCTCGAGCGAAGCTCGAGCAACGGGTCTGGGCAGCGCCCAGCCGTCGGAGACAGTGCCCCACTGCCCCCAATGCCCCCAGGGTCCCTAACCCCGGTCCGTATAAGGGAATATGGAGTGCACTGTTTGAGGATATGGAGTGCTCTGTTTGACGACTCTTCGTGAGATGAGGAGGCCGGCAGAGAAGAACCAGTGGAGAGAGCCGAATTGGATCGAATTGAAGAAGCACGCGCAGCGACATTACTAGGTACAAGAGCCCGAGTCCAGCGGATAGAGGATAGAACCGAGAGTGTGTTGATGAATTAGATAGTGCGGTAGAGTGTTTGATTTCCAAGACCATGTCGCACTCGGATTCGCCAGTGGCAGTGGTGGCCCACGGGAACGCCGACGTGATGCCGTCGTTTGGCCACGAGGGTGGAACCGGCGGGCGCATCGGACGATACCAGATCATCAAGACGCTGGGAGAGGGCTCGTTTGGTAAGGTCAAGCTGGCATATCATATGGCGACTCATGCTCGAGTGGCGCTGAAGATTATCAATCGAAAAACACTGGCCAAGTCGGATATGCAGGGAAGAGTGGAGCGGGAGATCTCGTATCTTCGGTTGTTAAGACACCCTCATATCATCAAACTGTACGACGTGATCAAATCCAAAGATGAGATTGTCATGGTGATTGAGTTTGCTGGCAATGAGCTTTTCGACTATATTGTGCAACGAGGCAAGATGCGCGAAGACGAGGCGCGACGGTTTTTCCAGCAGATCATTTCTGCCGTGGAATATTGTCATCGTCACAAGATAGTTCACCGGGACCTGAAACCAGAGAACTTGTTATTGGATGAAGACCTCAATGTCAAGATTGCCGATTTCGGACTGTCCAATATCATGACGGACGGCAATTTCTTAAAAACGTCTTGTGGATCGCCTAATTATGCTGCTCCCGAAGTGATCTCGGGCAAGCTTTATGCTGGTCCAGAGGTGGATGTTTGGTCATGTGGTGTCATTCTATATGTGATGCTATGTGGTAGATTACCGTTTGATGACGAGTTCATTCCTGTTTTGTTCAAAAAAATCAGTGGAGGTGTATATACGATTCCCAACTTTTTGTCTGCTGGAGCCAAGCACTTGCTACAGAGAATGCTGGTGGTCAATCCTCTGAATCGGATAACTGTTCAAGAGATTATGGAAGACCCATGGTTCAAAGTGGGCATTGCTTCGTACTTATTACCACCTCCTGAACAGGACCAGATTGATGAAGAAGAGACCCGAAAACAGAACGCTGCCAACGGGACCGACGACCAAGTGGACGATTCCATAGTCACCTCTTTAGGTAAAACCATGGGGTACGATAAAGAACAGGTTTATGAGGCTTTAAAGAGCGCCGACGATAGTGGAAGCGAGATCCGAGATGCTTATTATCTATTAAAAGATAACCACCAAGCATCGGGTGATATTCATTTTAAGAAAGATGACATTGATAGATATTTGAGTGAGCATCCAGAGGAATCGGCCGATATCAAGCAGGCCAACATTTCTCGGACCTCGACGCCGATTATGGCCGCCGTCGTGGCCAATACCTTGCCGTCGTCGTCGTCATCTACTCCTGTTTCTACTTCTGCTACTACTACTCCTGTTATCTCGGCTACTACTGGTAAACCATATGGTCGTGGTAATCCTCCTACGCTTACATTTGATAAACGATTCCAACCAGGTGGAATTGCTCTCGATTCCAACTCGCTGTCTACACCTCATACGACAATAGCAATCTTACCCACGTCGCTACCTGCTTATCATCGTGCAAATATGATTGCCTATGGCATCACTCCATCCAAGAAACTGAGTCCTATATCGACGAAAAAATCAAAAACAAGATGGCATTTCGGAATTCGTTCTAGATCGTACCCACTGGATGTCATGGGCGAGATCTATCGGGCATTGCGAAATCTCGGAGCAGAATGGGCCAAACCTCCTGATGATGATCTATGGACTATCCATGTTCGATGGAAATGTGGATTACCTTCCAAACATTTGCCAACAGTATCTCATGAATCTTCTTCCTCTTCTTCTTGTTCTTCTGCTGCTACGTCGGGAGAAACTACTCCTGTGCAAGGTTCGGCCGATATCGTCACCCCGGTCCAGTCCGAGCAAGAGGAGCAGCAATCGATTGAACTCATGAAAATGCGCATTCAGCTTTATCAGCTTGAGCAGAATAACTACCTCGTTGATTTCAAGTTTGATGGTTGGGAAAATGTCGACGGGACTACTGCTCATGCCACTGGGTCTGCTGCTCGGATCCCTGAATTCGACTCGTTTTCCGCGTATCCGTTTTTGCATCTGGCTACCAAGCTTATTATGGAGTTGGCTGTCAATAGTCAAGCATGACAGGTCACTGGCAGCATCACCATCTACATCACTGTCAACATCACTGTGAGCGTGTCTGTCACCGTCACCGTGTTTGTCACCATGACCATCACCCTCTCTCGTTAAACGTCTTTTGTTTACTATCTTGTAACACAATCATATTATTATAAATGCAAATTAAAAAAAAAAAAAAAAATTGAAATGCGTCTGTCATGCATATATATTATCTAAATATCTCTCGATTGATACAAAGTCTGAGTATCATTGATAACGATTCGGGTGATTTTCTTGAGAAAAAGACGCTCATCCGACTCCTTATACAAAGAAAGGCTGTCGTAAAGTAGATTTTTTTTTGTCGGCTCATTGGATGATTCACTGGCAAACTGAAACAGCGAAAGGGTCTGATAGCCCAGCTTGATTTTCTGGGCCACCTGCTCTGCCGACAACGAGTTACGGGGATCCGAGGGCTGTAAAAGGGTCGAATAATGGTTCGTGGTAGCAGCAATCACCGCCATTGACGGGCTCTTGTCCAGTCCATACATTCGGTTGAGTTTCGTGAAATCGTCAGCGGCCTCTACTACTCGATAAAACAAATCGTCATATTGTTGATTGTCAGGAAGAATGGTCTCTCCATGGATAAGCAACGTGGCGATTATTAACGATAGTAAATCGGCCGTTGTATGTGCTTCCTGGGCTTGACTGGATGATGCGGACCCGCCACTTGGAGGATGTGAGTTGACAAACTTGATGAGGGAAATAATCGATTTCCACAGTTCGGTCCAATGGTAAGTGAGTCTTAATTTCAAAGACCGCAAAGACGCCACAATCTGAAATACTACTGTCAATGTCAAGTTATACATTTCATAATCTAGAGTTCGTTTCATGTTGAATCGGATGCATCCTAGAAGAGAATCCAAAATCCCATTCAATAAGGTCATTTTGCCAGTCACTAATGGAACTGCTGGGTTTCTCAGTCGGCACAGGTTGATGGGACATTCTAGCTCTTCGGAAACTAGCTGCTTGGCAACAATCGTCGAGTCTTCTACTAAAAGTCTTAGAATTATCAGACATAATCGAGCATAACTGGCTGCTCTGATGGTTTTATGTTGATTTTGTAGCAAGTAAGAACAAAGTGAGATGAACAGCGCAAAAGGAGCTCTAGATCTGCTAACCTGTCCAGTGCTGCTCCTGCGCCTATTGGTGGTGGTGGTGGTGGTGCTAATAGTATTATCCACACCTTGACTCTCAATCAACAGTCTACAAAACATCTTATTAGCATGAACAAACTCGTAAACCGCTAATAGAATCGACATCGTGGCATGTGGTAGGTCATCGTGGGCTGAAGACTGCGAGTCGATGTATTCTGGTCGTTTCCATATCAGACCTCCTAGTTCACCCAGTCCTCCTCCAATCCAAGATACAATGCTACCACCAAAGCCCACAACACTGGTGTTGGCGTTGCTGCTGCTGCTGCTGCTGCTGCTGCTACCATTATCAACCCCTAACAAATATCCTCGAATAGCCGGGTTCATATACTTGTCGACACTGATGCTCCAAGCTCCACCCGATGCTTGGATAATGCCAAGCATGGTGGAATTATTTACAAAGTCGGCGAATCGCACCTGATACGGATTCAATCCTTCTAATTTATCGTAACTTGCTAGAATGCCCAGTAGGCTGAAGGCATCTCCAACATATAACCTACTATCTTCTTCGCCAATGAACTTCATTATGGCGCCAAACAAGTTTTTATGCAAAAAATATGAAGCCAGGCTTGTCTGATAGACGCCTCCAGCGACAATTGTTGTCGTGCGAATTGCCAGTACTCGGATGGACAACACAGGGCATTCTTGAATGATCATATTAATAATACCCAGGAAAGTGGGAAACACTCTGTCGATTTTGTCCAAGCCAGCAACAATCGAGATAATATCTGTGCTATAACTCACAAAGTTCTTGCTAAAGATACTCTGGAAAAACACAGACAAGATCACCAGTGAATTCTCCACCATGGCATAATCCGAGCTGCCTAGACACTGTAATGCATGCTCAAACAATTCTTGAGTGACTTCTTTTCTGGCCAACATCATCTCACTAGATATGCCATCGAGCTTTGCAAGCAATCCTGGTTGATTACATTGTAAAAGGAAAAACTCGGACCAATAATTATCTGATTTCGAATAATTTCCACCACCGCCACCATCACTCGTGGTATTAAACAGCTTGTCATATAAACTAAGTACTTTGGGCTTAAGAGGGCCTCTTTCCAGTTGCACGAGGGGAGATTGGCCAGGGGGTACTGGTGATGTGGTGGCTGATGCCGTAGCTGTTGCTGTAGCTGTTGCTGTAGCTGTTGCCGTAACCGCTGCCGTAGCGGCTGCTGGTGTTCGGGGCAGTTCGCCGGCCATTAAAGAGTCCAAAAGATTTAATTATGATGGAAATGAATTAAAATTATCAACGTTATGAGTTTTCAGATAGCTCTAGATTGTGCCTGGAATTAGTGACGTGCGGCGGCTGTGCGGCACATGCGTTATCGCCGCACACCCTGTCAGAGAGCCGTAGGCCACAGAGGGTGAAATGTGTAGGTTTCACAAGAGCTCGCGATTGTCGTAACTCGTAATGAGATACTACACATAGAGTGGGTTGTTTGGTTGGTTGGTTGTTTGTTTGTTTATTTATGTAGCCTGCCAGCCGTGCAAACGTTAAAACGCGCCGATCCCCTGCCAGGGTCCAAGGGGTAGCGCGTTTACGCGAGAGCACGGCGCTACCTCATACGCGGTCCTGGTTGACAGTTATTCTTGTTAGTCGTTTACTTGTTAGTCGTTTACTTGTTTACTCACTCTTTCACTCTTTCAGTCTGACTCTGTCACTCACTCATTCACTCTTTCACTCTTTCACTCATTCACTCACTCATTCACTCACTCACTCACTCACTCACTCATTCACTCACTCATTCACTCACTCACTCACTCACTCACTCACTCACTCACATGACGGTTAAACTGGATCTGGGCTCCTCTGATGCCAGAATCCGTCATCAACTGCACACAATAGCAAGAGCCCTGGTCAAGGCCAAAAAGGTCGTGGTGGTGACGGGAGCAGGCATCTCTTGCAATGCTGGAATTCCCGTAAGTACAGACTGAGCGCTTCCCGTAAGCGCTTCCCGTAAGCGCTTCCCGTAATCCCTCTACTAATCCTATAGGACTTTCGATCCAAAGATGGTTTATACAATCTCGTCAAACACCAATATCCAAATGCCGTCGTCAAAGGCCGAGATCTGTTTGATGTTGTGCTATTCAGCTCCGAAACATCCACTGCCATCTTCTTCACCTTCATGGCTGCTTTGCGACGTCGAGTGCTGGCCGCACGAGCCACTGCTACCCATAGGTTTCTAAGCCATTTAAAGGAAAAGGGCAAGTTATTAAGATGTTATACACAGAATATCGATGGACTCGAAAGCCAAGAGGGTCTATTGATTGCAAAGTCGTCGTCCGAGGTAGGGGCTCCGCCACCAGACGTTATCCAACTTCATGGAGATATCAATAGTTTAAAGTGCATGTCATGTTCAAGTCAATACTCGTGGACTTTTGAAACTGAACAACTACTGGACAGTGGACAAGCTCCAATGTGTCCGAACTGCTGCGAGGTTCAGGAACGCAGAACTGATGCTGGCAAACGATTCACCGGAGTAGGCTGTCTGAGACCGAATATCGTTCTATACGGAGAAGAGCATTCTGAAGGGCACTCTATAGGCCAGTGCACAGTGAGGGATCTGAGAGCGAGACCAGACTTTTTAATTATTTTCGGCACTTCTTTAAAGGTGACTGGTATTCGCAAACTGGTTAAAGACATGGCTCGAACTGTCAAGCAAAAAGGTGGGCTTGTCATTCTAGTCAATATGACTCAACTGACCCAATCAATGTGGAACAATGTCATTGATTACTACATTGAGGGCGATGCTGATACCTGGGTAGCGGATTTAAAGACCCTGGTGCCGGACTTTTTCACGCTTCAGACTAAAATCACTGGCGTCACTGTGAAAAGACCTACTACTACAAGCAATAATAAGGAGAATCTGAGTGGTGGTGGTTTCAATATCCCACCATCTCCACCGAGTACACCTAGAAAGAAACGCCAGTCTCCGTCTGACTACTGTTTATCGCCGTGTAAGCTACGGAAGCGAGACCCTCCTCCCAACACCCCGTTAACTCCGGAAACTAGTCGTAAGCCCCGGATTCCTCAATCCGGACCCCGACGACCCCTCGCAGCCATCTCGGTCAATCGACGGTCTCCAAGAAAGGCATAAATTAATATATACCCCACAATGATTGACATACACATGTACAGCGAGCCTTCCCCCGCATCTTCACCCCGCATCTTCACCCTTTGGTGTCACATTTATATCTACGACGAACCCCACTGATGACGTCTCATCTTCTTAATATAACACTGGGAGTTCATTTGATGTTGTGCGAGAACCAATTTGTTTCCCAACTGTAATTTTGCTGTAATTTCTTACACATGGTTGGAAACGGTTCGTCTTAGCTTGGCATTGCATCTTCATTAAAATGTGGGGTGGGAAGCAGTTATTTCCCCACCTTACCAGGTCCGACACCACCCCGTCCGTCCGATACGTCGCCGTTGCAGCGATCCGACCGTTGGGCTTTCCACCGATGTTTGATCGAGGTCCGTGTGTTGGGTTATTCCTCTGCCACATGCGGGTCTCGTCCGAGTCCATCGATAGCGGGGGGTGCGTACATGTTGATAGACAGGCCTACTATTTTGACTGGTATCATATACTTTGAAAGCATGGTAATGAGTAATGTACCCCGCAACTGTTGATAGGGGTTTGTTGATGTCGACAAAATCTAGTTCCATACCCGTTGACTTTTGTAGTCACGCCACCTTATTGCGCGTCCCAGGTACAAACTATATAAGAAGCACCTGATATCAAGGTAAAAAAAAAACATTCACCTAGTCAATAGTTGACAGTAGTATTATTAACAAATCATCAGATTAGTTCATCATGGTTCAAATCGAAATCCCAAAGACTCAATTGGCTTTGGTGGCAGTTCAAAAGGGTGCTGACTTCAAGGTGGAGGTCCAGACCGATTATCCGGTTCCAGAAATTAAATCCGACGAGATCTTGGTCCGGATCACTTCCACAGGCGTGTGTCACTCTGACCTTTCCTTTATTGATGGCGCTTGGGGGGAAACTTTACCTATGAATGTTGACGTTGCCGGCCATGAAGGTTTCGGATACATTGTCAAACATGGATCCAATGTAGATTCCACCACCTATCCAGTTGGAACAAAGGTCGGTGTGCCTCTTGTTTACAATCCATGTCGTACATGTGCCGCGTGTGTTATTCCCAATGGAGAGGCCTTTTGTTTTAAAAACAAGTTCTATGCTTGTCACCTTGACGGTACTTGGCAACAGTATGTGCCAGTGCATTCTCAATATGTGATTCCTGTTCCTGAAATCCCCAAGGAAATCGAGTATCAAGTTGGGCCTATTCTTTGTGGTGGGGTCACTGTCTACAAAGGTCTTAGACAGGCGCAAGCTAAAGCTGGTCAGACTCTTGTCATTACTGGAGCTGGTGGTGGTCTAGGATCCATGGCTATTCAATACGCAGATGCTCTTGGATTGCGTGTTATCGCCATTGATACTGGAGAAGCAAAGGAAAAGCTCACTAAAAAGCTTGGTGCTGAGGTGTTTATTGACTATGCCAAGGAAGATCTCACCAAGTCGGTCTTAAAGGCCACTGGTGGTTTAGGTGCCAATATTGTGTTGTCTCTTGCTCCTACTGAATCGGCCTATAACCAGGCTCTTCAATATCTGAGTATTCAAGGTACTTTTGTGTGTATTGGTTTGCCCAAAGTAGGCGTTAATCTTGCTTTCCCTCCTGCTCTAGCAATCTTCAAGGGTATCAAGATTATTGGCAGTTTGGTTGGTAGTAGAACCGATCTTCTTGAAGCATTGGATTTCCTGGGCAGAGGTAAAGTCAGAGTTCCTGTCACTGTCTATAAGCCTGAGCAGATCCAAGAAGTGTTGGAGGTTATGAGCCGTGGAGCTTTGCAAGGACGTGCTGTCATTGATATGAGTTAGTGTTGACAGAATGAATTATGCTATATATATATATAATGAAATGTTATACCTTAGCGGTTTATATGCGCGGTCAAATTGGATACCATATGTACTGTAACGCGAAACTCTCAATTGCACACGCCTATTGCAACTCAGCCCGTGTACAACCAGAACTGATGTCAATAGTTACATTCGTAATTAGGAACGAGTTCGTCGGGTTGTGTCGCTGGGTTTGAGCGTACCGCTTATCTTTAATTCCGTATCACATTCGATGATTTCTGTGCAGATGACGTGCTCGAAAGAGACATTTCCATCATTTCCGGCCTTCACAACTGTGTATGATGTTCATGGATATAAATAATGAGAAGGACCGCCTAGACATCCTGAAGGATCACTTAACTATCCCGTTCTACTCGTGCCTCGTGCTATAATGCCTCCTCCTACTACCACTACACCAACCTATGAGTTCGGTGAGCAGAAGCTCACTACTCCCAAGGTTACCTTTAAAGGCCCATCTACCTATGCACCGACAATTGATGAGGGTCCGTCTGTTATCAGAAATTGGTCTGGCCCTTTAAAAGTCTCTGGAGCATTGGATTCCCTATACAAATTCATTGAAGTAACTCCTGCTATTGGTCGAGAATACCCAGATGCTAGGCTCGCAGACATTCTTGATAACGACGAGTTACTAAGAGATCTGGCAATTATTACTTCAGAACGCGGAGTGGTTTTTTTCAGAAACCAGGAGATCACAATTGCCCAGCAAAAGAAACTGGCTGACCAACTGGGTAGATTGGCTGGTAAACCTCAAACGTCTGGTTTACATATTCATCCCGTAGCTCCAGCAGGTGGGTTTCTAAAAGAAGATGGGTCCCAGGAAATCGACCCAGAGGTGTCAATCATTACGTCCAAAGTCAACAATGACGTTTATTCAAGTGCTAGAGTAGCTTTTAGAAAGTCCAGTGAAAAGTACCACACAGATGTGAATTTTGAACCTGTTCCCGCTGACTACACCACGCTTCGAATTATCGAGACACCCGATCACGGTGGTGATACATTGTGGGCTAGTGGATACAGTCTCTATGATAAACTTTCACCGTCGCTTCGATCATATCTAGAAACTCTCATTGGTACCTTTAGCCAGCCAACTTTCAAGGACTCTACGCGTGGTGAATTTGAAATCTACTCGGGTAAGCGAGGAGCTCCAGAGAACTTTGGTGATGAACTGACGGCCAAACATCCAGTCATCAGAACAAATCCAGTCACCGGCTGGAAATCCGTGTTTAGCCTCGGAACACATTTCGCTTCTTTTGATGGTCTGTCTGAAGGGGAGAGTTCTCTACTGAAAAAGTATATTCACGACTTATTAGTGTTCAGTCATGATATTCAAGTTCGTTTCAAGTGGAACAAGAATGATGTGGCTATTTGGGATAACAGGTCCGTGTTCCATACCGCTACAAACGATTATCCGATTGGACCAGATACAATTGTTAGGACTGGTGTTAGAACTGTATCTGTTGGAGAACGGCCCTTTTTCAGCAACGCTTCCAAGAGTCGAGCAGAGTATCTGTATGAACACGCATCTTCCATCTGATTTCAATACCATAGTCTACACATTCACTATCTTATTTACCGTATACACAAGTACATACCTCGAAACTCGGCCACACGGCAGCTGGAGTACGTCTCGTTTCCACCTTCTGGGCTCTGCCCAGACCCGTGGCTCGCTGCGCTCGGGCGTGGACCTGGGGGACGAGCTGCGAGCTACGGGCCCCATCCACTATGCTATGTATAATTCAGGCATTTATGTAAAATTATTGAGAGAATCCGTCTCAGTTTATCGTGAACCTTCAATAGGGTTTGGGTGGTATTTCCCTGCATTATTTAGTTCGTGAGAACCTCTCAATTACTTCCCTGGTTCACGAGAATATGCCATGGTCAAACGAACAGGCAGCTGTAGTTCATTTATACAAGTCTGCTAGGTCGTTACCGCTGGGACCAGTCTCTCAAGCGCTCCAGCTACGATGTTTTCAGACGGCCGAGGCAGATTCTATCAAGCTGCCTGATGGTGCCCACCGACTCCAGACATGTCCTCAATGCTGTATTCCCTGGATTCCGGGAATCACAACCAACATCAGAATTCGGCTTGGAAACCCATTGAGGGCTTCTGGAGGACTTTCCAGAAGAGCAAGGATTCGCCGAGAGCTCAGACTCCAAAAAAGGTCTCCGTCCCTTAAACATGACAATAATCAACCACTCAAACCACATTCCAGAAAATGCTCTATAGTATATAAATGTCGTGTGTGCAACAATGTGGTGGCCACCGAGCTGGCAAATATGAACATGACTGCTCCCTCAAAGGCTATCCATAGTGGGATATCTGTCAGCGCCACTGATATTAGTTCTCACCCAAATAAGAGAACCTCTGATGAAATAGATGACAACAAACATATACCATCTGCTGTGTCTGCCAAAAAGCGGGCCAAAGATCGCAAGACAAAGACCTCTTTACAGTATTTACTGGCCAAAAACAAACAGAAAAACGCCAGTGGCTCTGGTGGAAAACTGGGTCTTTCAGATTTTCTCAAGCCTGGATAATATTTAATTATAATTTTATTATGATATAATACGAATAAATGTGCTAGTTATAGAGAGAAAAAAATGATCAAGAAGAAGTACAAAGTAAAGGATAACGATCGACTATTACAAAATGAACGGAATGAATGCTGGCAAAAAAACCTAAAAGACCTCGACAGCCGGTTACTTTCTCAAGTCCAAAACAAAGTCCACAGTAATGAAAAAATTCAACAGAAATAAAAAAAAAAAGACAACTTAGCTTCATGGCTTTAGACCAATAAAACTATAATACTAAGCATGCTAGCAGCTCCACACTTCCAATACGTCGAGCGTTTTAATACATGTCCAGCACTGGCACCATTTGTTTGTTCCATAGGAAGTGGACATGATGGCCCAACACAGGAGCTCTCTACTGCTGGAGGAGGACCCTCTAAAGGCATGGAGCACTCAGCTCCAACACAACCGCTCTGAGAAGAAGGTGGGCAGTCTGGTCCAACACAAGACGTCTCGATTGAAGGAGGAACATTGGCCGAAGTTGGACATGTTGGTCCAGAGCATTCCACTGGAGGTACAACAGGAGAGCTCGGTGTAACACAGGCTGCTCCAACACAGGAAGATTCAATAGGAGGTACCTGGGATACACAGGCTGGTCCAACACAGGGAGTTGCTTCTACGGGGGGAGGTAGCTGTGATGGTTGAGTAACACAACCTGCACCAATACATGAAGTTTCAACTGGTGAAGATGATATCTGAGCAGCTGCTGATGGAAGAGGGGCTTCAGGAAGAGGGGGTTGGGGAAGCAAAGATTCGGGGACAGGAGCTTCAGGAAGAATGGACGAAGCTGTTTGGGCCAGAGGTGAAGCTGGTACTGATACCGATACAGCCAAAGGAGAAGAGGCGACTGGAGAGCAGGCCTCCCCAACACAAGACGTAGCCATGCTTGGAATCATCACACTACTTTGAACAAGGCCAGACGTAATGACAGGAGCTGTGGGAACAGCAATGGAGGCAGACGTAATGACAGAAATAGAAGCAGACGTAATGACAGGAGCGGTAGCAACAGGAGTAGAAGCAGACGTAATTACAGGAGCGGTAGCAACAGGAATAGAAGCAGACGTAATAGCAGCAACTGTAGGAACAGGAATAGAAACAGACGTAATAACAGGACCTGTAGGTGCAAGCTTACTGACAGGCTTTAGAGAAGACGGCATGGGTAACGACCTGGTGTCTGGCACATAGACCGGAACACTCGACAGAGCACTGGCAGAGCCCGGAGCCTGGACGTTGGGGACAACAACTCCGGTTGGAAGCCATACTGGGCTATTTGTTTGCGTTTGTATGGATAACTGCTCTGAAGATGCACCGCTCGTTGGCGATCCAGTACGTGGCAACATTGTAACCGTCATCTCACTCATCTGTTTGACCGTCTGAGGAACTGGAAGCGCCGGTCCAGGAAGTAGGAGACCGGTAGTAGCGATAGTGAAAACAGAATCAGTACAGGTAGTCGATGGGCGCATGGTACTAATGGTTACCACTTTCTGGGTAATAGGTATGGCAGTGCCCGAGTGAACTGTAGCAGCCACCGTTGTACAGTCGCTGCCAGAGCAGACAGTTATCGACGCAGTACTTCCAGGCGAGATAGTGGCTGGTAATGTTGTGCATTCCTTACCAGAGCAGATAATAGCTGGGACAGTGCTGGTAACCAAGACGGCCGAAGATGATGACACAATCATGCTGGACAGAGCCTGTGTTGGAGCAAGAAGTGGCATTGTAGAGCAATCTCCCTCGGTGCACACTTCCATGTTGACTGTAGTAGTTGGACTGGAAGTTGTCAAAGTCTCCTGTGCGGGCTGTTCTACAGGAGAAGTTGAAGATATGGGAGTCGCGTTACTCACAGAGGACTCTATTGTTTGGGCAGAGGTCTTCATGGCGCTAGTGGTTGGCTGCGAGGACACCAAAGAAACTGGAATAGTCATCTCGGACATAGGCGTTATCGTAAAGGTACTGCACATATTATTAGAACAGCTCACTGTAGTTTGAGCCAGAGGTAAGGATTCAGTGACCTCGGAGCTCTTCAAAGAGGAAACTGCGAGCTCAGAGGCAGGAGAGCTCGTTACGGAAGCCGATGAAATGGTCATTGCAGACGTTTCGGATGGTGCTGACTGTAAAGGTGAGCCTAAGGGAGCAGAAGTCTGGGTTGTGGCGCTAGTCACAGCAAAGGTGGTACAACCATTATCTGAGCACAAGACTGTAGTCTCAATTGCCGGTGAAGAAGAAGAAGAAGGTACAGCGGAGGATGCTGCAATCTCGGAAGACGGAATGACTGTCTCGGCAGAAGTAGTAACCTTGGAAGATGGCTGTGGCGTACTAACTGCAACGGTTTCTGGTTCTGTTGAAGCAGGCGAGTTAGGTGACTCACTGTGGATAACAGGTGACGAAACAACAGTTTCAATAGGTGCTGGAGATGGCTGTGATGAAGCTGGACCTGTGGACAAGGGAGATGGGACGGGCATCGTTGTGCATACACCTTCTGTACAGACCACAGTAGAAGAGACCATTGAATCAAGGCGACTTGTTGATGCTATGGTCTCATGAGATGAAACAGGTAGCGTGAGCGATGTGGGAGCAACAGATGCCAATGCTTGTGAAGATGGGGAAGCACCTGGTAAAGTCTCTGTCTTGCAGACATCTCCTTCACAGATTACGGTACTGGATACTGTCGGCTGTGTAACAACTGCAGTTTCCAGAGATGATGGAACAGATTTTATCAAAGGCGAAACATTGGCTGGCGATGAAGATGGAATAACTGTCATCGGTGATGTGCTCTCAGCTTTGGAAGATGGACTCGGAGATGCCTCAGGCTGGGTCAAACTTATTGATTCCACAGTAGGATGGCTCGATGGACTATTAGGACTCATAATTTCGGTTGATGTCTCGCATGGAACTGTTAACGTCATTGTGGTACAAACTTCTAAGGAGCATACTACTGTTGTTTGAGTTGTCATGGACACACCCGTTGGATTTGAGATCGCGCTCGACTCTGGTACTGAAATGGGCACTGACGGAGCGCCAGTTGCAACAGTTTCGAGCGATGATACTGGAGAAACAGAAGTGCCTGGAGAAGCTGTAGATGCCGTTGAAGCCGGATTGGCAGGATTATTCGTTGTGCCAGATTCGACAGATATCAAGGACGACACCACCGGGGATGTTATGGCAGATGTGGACTCAATCGCAACAGATGAAACTGCAGGAGTAACCGCAGTTGACAGGGCAAGCGATTCCGATAATCTACTCGTGTCAGACAATGGACTGGAGGATGGAGAAGAAGAAACTGGCATGGTAATACAGACTTGTCCTGTACAGATCACGGTGCTAGAAGTTACAGGAAGACCGGAAGGTGAGACCGTTGTGGCGGAAGCTACTACTCCTCCTGATGTTCTTGCTGTTGACTCAGACATAGCAGAAAAGGGTACAACAGATGAAGGTACCGAAGCGATTGAGCCAGCAGTCTCTGTCATTGGAGACGTAGACACTTGCAGAGTCGTACAGACACCCTCAATACATGTCACTACAGTAGACTCCTGCGGGGAAGTTGAGACCATCGAAGATGGATTGAGAACAGTCGATGGAGCTGTTGGAGACGTTGATACAGCAGCAGTTTGAACTTTCGACGATACAGTTCCAGAAGATGCCAGTGCCGGCGATGGAGACTCGGACACTGGAGTAGGTACAGAAGCAGATGCTGGAATAGTGGTGCATACACCCTCTGCGCAGATTACAGATGACAAAGGCGAGGCCGTGGTGACTCCTGAAGAAATAGATGCTGCCGACGAGACTAACGATGATTCTGTCAAAGGCTGCGAGGTAGCTGGCTTGGAGACCGTTTGTGGAACTGACGAGGCCACGATTTCAGAGGATTTAGTTTGCATGGGCACCGTCTCAGACGCTTCAGCTTCTGGCGAAGTTGAGGTGACGGTCACAGAAGGCAAGGCCCCAATAGAGCTAGCCTTGGAAACAATTGTCTCAGGAGCCGTAGTGGCAGGAGAAGAGACTGAAATGACGGTTCCAGAGGGAAGCAATGAGGCGGTGCTTTGAGATGGCTTCGTCGCTGGTGCCGACGAGGACAAAACTAGTGGTACCGGTGAAATAACTGTCTCTGCCAAGGATGAAGATACTATTATTGTAGTGCAAACACCTCCTCCTGTACAAACCACAGTGGTAGAGGCAGCAACGACAGGCGAGGAAATAGACTCGGATGATGGACTGGGAGAAGCGGCAGCAGGAGGCAAAGTTGAAAGGGCAGCAGACCCAGTTACTGGCAAGGACGACACTGCCATTGTAGTACATACTCCTTCGCTGCATACTACAGTTGTGGAAATCAGCGGAGAGGGAGATTCCACGGCGGCCGAAGATGGACTCGGAGAAGAGGCAGATGAGACCGACGCAACCGACGCGACCGATGCAGGCAAAGTCGGTGCCAATGATAAAGCAGTTTCGACTACTGGCGATGAAGATGACAACACCTTAGAAGCAGGTGAAGAAGATATTGCCGCATTTTCAGTGGCCGAAGATGGGCCTGGCAAAGTTGGTAAAGCCAACGAAGCAGGCATAGCTGAAGATGGGGTCACGAATTCTACTGAGGGCGAAGGCAACAGCATTGTGGTACAGATTCCCTCTCCACAGACTACCGTAGTTGATGACGCTGGTTGAATTGACTCGGTGCCAGCAGCTTTAGAAGCAGCCGGTGATGGCGAAATAGAGGACAAACCAGAGGTATCAGGGAATGCCGGTAGTGGTGAAGATGAACCAATTGACCCTGTCTCAGTTGAAGTTGCAGGCGAGATCATGGCTGTAGATACGGTGACCGGCAGTGGCAATGTGGTACACCCACCTTCAGCACAGACCACAGTGGTTAACGCTGGTTGAGGCGACGATACAGCGGCAGTGGATATCGAGACAGATGGCAAAGCCATGGTCATCGTCGACGAGCTTGGTACCGTTTGTGGAGCGGACGATGAAGGTGAAGATGGCGAATATGCGGAGACAATCTTAGCTGCAGAGGAAGCCGAAGCCGGAGTCAGTGAAGAGGAAGCAGGTGCAACAGGTTTAGACGAGCTAACAGATTCAACTATAGGCAGTGAAGATACCACGGGCGAAGATTGCACAGAAGACGGCAATAGAGACACTGACATTGTGGTACATACGCCTTCAGTGCAAACCACAGTAGTTAGTGCAGGCAGAGATGGAGTTATAATTTCGGAAGCTCGACTAAGTGCAGGTGAAGACTGGGCCATGCCAGTTACTGGAGTCACAGTCGCCGAAGATGCGCCCGGTGCAGCTGATGATGGTGCCGAAGCAGCTGATGTCAACGAGGTTACAGTCGACGCTGAAGATGGGGTCGACAATACAGAGGAAGCTGGCGACGATGAGCTCACAGACTCCATTACCGGAGAGGATACTGGCATTGTCGTACACACTCCTTTAGTACAGACCACCGTCGTGGCTGCGGGCACTGATGATGAAGTCATGATTGCTGCAGATGAGCCCTTCTCATTCGAAAACGGAGCAATCTCAGTGGAAGCAATCATCGAAGGCGTCTTCACGACTGAAGATAGAGTCGGCAGTACGGAGGAAGCTGGCGACGATGAGCTGACAGGCTCCGTTACCAGAGAAGACACTGGCATTGTCGTACATACGCCTTCATTACAGACCACCGTAGTGGCTGTGGGCACTGATGATGAAGTCATGGCTGCTGAAGATGAGCTCCTCTCATTCGAAGGCGCTGTCACGACTGAAGGTTGAGACGAGATAACACTTTCAGTTACTGGTGACGACGGTGGAGAGGACACCGGACTAGCAGACTCGGTCTTTGGCAAGGAAGACACTGGCATTGTTGTACACACGCCTTCAGTACAAACCACAGTAGTGCTTGCCGGCACTGGTGATGAAGTTATAACAGGCGTCCTCGCGACTGAAGATTGAGACGAGATGACGCTTTCAGTTACTGGTGACAAGGTCATGGATGCTGCAGATGAGACCTTCTCATTCGAAAACGGAGCAATCTCAGAGGAGGCAATCATCGAAGGCGTAGTCACGACTGAAGATTGAAAGGAGATAACACTTTCAGTCACTGGTAACGATGGAGAGGATAGTAGAGTGGCAGACTCTGTCTTTGACAAGGAAGACATTGGCATTATTGTACACACGCCTTCAGTACAAACCACCGTAGTCAGCTCCGTCTGAGCTGGTGACGTCAAAGTCACTGGAGAAGAGCCTGGTGCTGTTAAATGAGTCGACGAAACTGGAGGTAGAGCCTGCGACGATGAGCTAGCACTCTCAGCTACTGGGGCGGAATGTGTCGACAGTGCAGGCGAAACAGAGGTAGCCGGCGAAGACATCGAGCTCACAAGACCCGTTACGGGTGCATTTGGCGGAGAGGACGAGCTAACGGTGTCAACCACAGGTACTGGGACCGTAGTACACCCACCTTCGGCACATATCACCGTAGATGATGCTGTCAGAGGAGATGAAGCCATAGGCGCTGAAGATGAGCTTGGTATTATTGATGGCGCCGACGCTACCAAAGAATTTTGCCCAGATGTGGTCATGGTGTTAGACACTGGTAACGACGACAGTGGACTCGTAGAGCCTGTCACACTTGATGGGCTCGATGGAACAACCGAGGCAGCCGTGACAGTTTCTGGCGAGGAAAATACAGGCACTGTCGTGCACACTTCTTCAGTGCAGATTACGGTAGTTGCCACTGGCACAGATGAAGGCATGGTACCAGAAGATTTACTCTGTACAGTCTCCGGCGAGACGGATGCCGGCGAATTCAGCGACGAAGCAGAAGTGTCAGTTGCCGCTTGCAAAGGCACTGGCAATGTCGTACATGCTCCTTCATTGCAGACAACGGTAGTAGATGCTATCTTAGGTGATGAAGCCATTGTTCCTGATGTTGGAATCGTCGCAGTGGATGGGGCAGACGAGGCAGGGGTTGCAGCTGCTGGTGTCGACTGAGGGAGTGATGCTGTAAGGGAAGCGGAAGTCACACCCGAAGATGAGTTTGGAACAACTGATGGAGCAGACGAGGCAGGAGCTTGGGGTGCGGGAAGGGAAACGGAACTCATCACGCTCGAAGAAGAGCTTGTTACAACTGATGGGGCCGATGAAACAGTCTCTGTGACTGGCAACGACGAAGCCAGTGGCACACTAGAGCCTGGAGAGATCGGTATAGACGAGGCAACAGATTCTGTGACTGGCGAAGACGCTATCACTGCGGTACACACACCTTCTGTACACACAACGGTAGTCTCTGGAAGAGCTGGCGAAGTCCTGATTCCAGAAGACGTGGATGGGACCGGAGAAACTGGCAAACTACTTGAAGACGAGGCAGCTGGCAACACCGTAGCTGCGGCGGCTGGCGACGATGACAACGCCACAGAACCAGGAGACAGAGTAGACGAGGCCTGGGAGATCACAGGTCCCAGAGATGTCTCAGACGAGGAAGACAATGTTTGGGCTGATACAGGCTCTGAAGCATGCGATATTACCGATGTCAATTGAGTAGACGAAACAAATGAAAGCGGTGTAGCTGGCAAAACAGACAGAACCGGTGTGGAAGAAGAAGACTCTAACACTGGTATAGGCATGGTAGTACACCCGCCTTCTGAACAGACCACAGTAATGGGTGCCGTCGAGGATGGTGCAACCGTAGTTTCTGAAACTGGAGCAGGCGCAAATGCGGACGAAGGAGTAGAAGACGAGGTTGTCTGGAGAGCAGATGGAGAAATAGACAAAGGCGAAGATGAAACCTTTGCCACAGTAACCTCAGTAGAAGATGGAGTGGGAATCTGCATGGTAGTACAGACGCCCTCGGTGCAAATCACAGTACTGGAGACAGCCGGTTGCGAAGCCGGTTGTGAAGCTGGTTGCAAAGCTGGTTGTTCAGAGTTTGCAGGAGATGGAGCCTGAGATGACACCACCGCCGAGCCTGGAATTGGAGACGTCTCAACAATTGCTGAAGATGCTGGACCTGTAACTGTTGTACAGAGCCCTCCTTCACAAATAACGGTCACAACTGGCTGTGATGGTGCAGCGGTAGCGGGAGTCGATTCAGGACTTGAAGTCATCGCCATAGTTGTGCAACCACCCTCATTACAGACCACAGTTGTGGATGGAGTCATAGCAGGATTAGAAGACGGCAGAGTGGCTTGGTAGTTCCCTTGGGAGCTTCCTGTAGAAGGCAAAACAATGACTCCCACCGATACAGAGTTGGCACTTGTAGGAGTGGACTCTTGGGATGGTACACTAGGCGCCTTCGACTCTCCTGGAGACAAGGAACTAGACTGAGCTGCCGGTGCGGAGCTAGGCACA
Organism: Sugiyamaella japonica; assembly: GCA_030583365.1. Lineage (NCBI taxonomy): Eukaryota > Fungi > Ascomycota > Dipodascomycetes > Dipodascales > Trichomonascaceae > Sugiyamaella > Sugiyamaella japonica. Next base: position 2,609 of record JAJMIG010000173.1, on the reverse strand, counting down.
ACAGTGCTACAGACACCGCCTTCAGAGCAGATGACTGTAATCGATCGCACCGAAGATGAAGAGATCGCTGTAGATACCACCGCCACAGAGGATGAAGCAGGATACGTGGATACAGCAAGGACTGGCTTCGACGATAAAGATGCCTCCACTACAGGAGATGAACTCAACGGCGTAGCAGGAGCAGTAGAAGGCGATAATGACGGAGATATAGTACTGCAGATGTCGCCCTCAGAGCAAACCACCGTTATAGCAGCGGCAGTAGATGCTGCTGAACTGGGAAGAGAGGGAACAGCCTGTTCTGTACTGCCAACAGAAGATCCAGATGGAGCAGTCGCTGGTGGGCTAACAACAGTCGCCGACTCGAGAGGTTTAGTTGCCGGAGATGAATTTACCAGGGGTATAACAACGGTACTTTCCGAGCCTGGGACCAGAGTCTTGCATTCATTGCCAGAACAGATAACGGTTATGGATTCAACTCCATTCAGAAGAGACGAGGTAACTGGGATGACAGTTGTAGGAGTTTCAACTGCAGGTACAGGAGTAGTCTCCGTCCCAGTCAATGTCTGACAAGATCCAGCGTGACAAATGACAGTTACAGTTGGGATTCCTATATCTGTGATCTTAGAAGTCGAGACTGTTGTTATCTTGGGTCCTGGAATAAGTTAGAAAGGAGCCCATACTATGTCGGATTTGTTACTCACCATTTACAGTTTCAGTCACCGTTTCTTGACCAGGTAATGAACTTGGCACAGTAGCAATCACTGTGATTTCCTTCGTATTGCTATTAACCACAATGGGTGTAGTCGAGGTAATAGTCACAAGAGCTTCTACCTGGTGTTAGTACTTGTCTCCTGACTACTTTAGAATTTTACTTACCATTGGAATTCGAAGGCGTCGGCAGAACGATTGGAACAGTTGTGACAAGCTGATCCGCTGTACAATCGCTGGCGGTACACGGTACAACAACTGTAGTGTAAGAGGTCATTCTTTCAGAAGTGACGGCCACCGGCAGCGTCTCTACCACTGTCAACTCTGAGTACTGGGTAGACTCAGGACATGGAATGGTCACAGTCAGTGTAATGTCCTTGGTATTGCCTTGAACAACAATCGGTGTGGAGCTAGTCACAGTGGTAATAGGTTCTAACTTGTTAGTAAAAACTCCAGAAAGCCTTGTGGTTTATAAGAAGCATGGGCGTAACTTACCATTGGGATAGGAAGGAGTTGGCAAAGTGATCGAGACCGTAGTCACAAACTGCTGCGTCGTACAACCGGCCGCAGTACAAGGAACAGTAACAGTAGTGATGATAGTCGTACCCTCTCCTAATGGAGCGCTGGGTTTAGCAGACATGAATTCCGTGAATGGAATTATGGTCGTAGCGACTGCCACGCTCCCGACTGCAGTTATTACCGTGGGACCGGTCGCTTCGACAGGGATGGTCTTGACGATGAAAGCGCTGCCAGAGCATTCAGCAGCATTGGTACAGGAGACGGTTGTAGTATGATATTCGGTGTTACCAGGCATAATAGTGCCATAGACCGGTATTGTAGTGACCAGATACGATTTTCCTGAACAAGAGCTTGGATGTGGACATGGAACAGTTTCCGTAATAAATGAAGTGTATGGAATGCCTACTGGTGGAGTGGATACAATAGGTGCCGCAGTTGCGGAGACGGTCACGGCGGAGTATGCTTCCTGTGGAGCGATTCCAGTGCTTGTTCCATAGATTGGTATCGTAGTGACTAGGTAGGATTGTCCAGAGCATTTGGAAGATTCGTGACAAGGAATTGTCATAGTGGTAAACGAAGTGTAAGGAATACCGCTTGGTGTTGGGGTGGACAGTTGTACAACTTGGGTAGTTGTGACATATACTGACTGCCCTGGCGTCGGAGTTGGTCCGTAAATAGGGATAGTAGTAACAATATACGACCTACCTGAGCATGAGCTGGGATGATCACAGGGGATTGTCATAGTAGTAAAAGACGTGTATGGGATACCATTTATCGATGGAGCTGAAGACACAGGAATTGTAGTAACCATAACCGAGCTTCCAGAGCATTCGGCGGGATTGGTGCAAGACACTGTTACAGTAGCGTACGATGTGACCGCTTGCATTGGCGAGGTTTGTGGAACAGCAACGGTAGTCACGAAGACAGAGGTTCCAGAAGAAATAGTCATTGTGGTCAAAGAGGTACCGCCCGCAGCTGTAGCCGGTGTCTCAGTGGGTGTGACATCAATCGTATACACCATGACGGAGCTGCCAGAGCATTCGGCAGGGTTGATACAAGAGACTGTGACGGTAGCGTAGGATGTGGCTTCAGGAACCATTGACGTGCTGGGTGGAACTGCGACGGTAGTAACAATCACAGAGGTTCCAGAAGATATTGTCATGGTCGTCAGGGAAGTACCACTTACAGCTGTAGCAGCGTTCTCAGTGGGTGTAACGACAATCGTAGTGACCATGACTGAGCTGCCAGAGCATTCGGCAGGGTTGGTACAAGAGACTGTGACTGTGGCGTAGGATGTGGCTTCAGGAACCATTGACGTGCCGGGCGGAACTGCAACGGTAGTAACTATCACAGAGGTTCCAGAAGATATTGTCATGGTCGTC
>JAJMIG010000172.1:0-24157 GCA_030583365.1 Sugiyamaella japonica | reverse complement strand
TGCTCTGAAAGAAAAGACAACAATCTCATGGAATTGGCTGTCAGTATATGAGTCAATGCAGGGTTCAACGTGATCATGACCCTAATTTGAATATCAGTAGTCGTCGGGGCCCGGCTGTGGCTACTCGATATGAGTTTATTGATGCTCTGAAAGAAAAGACAACAATCTCATGGAATTGGCTGTCAGTATATGAGTCAATTCAGGGTTCAACGTGATCATGAGTGCTACCCCATCCTGCCTACTTAGCCGCAGCAACCGCAACATCTCATCGTGCTCGTGCTCGTGCTAGGTCGCATGAGATGAGATGAAATGAGATCACCCTGCACACATCTGTCTCACTGACTAAACTTGCTCTACATAATTATATAGTACGAACCTCATATCTTACCCGGCTACCATTTCCGCTAATACCAGCAAGGTTTACCAATTACTAAAGTTATAACAAAGCAACCATTGCTCTATCTATAGGATCCTTGTTCTCCCAGTCCAGAACGAGAAGCACCTGGTTCTGGCTCTCCAGGGTTAGGCCCCACCTCACGCTTATATAAACATCATCACCAGCTCTGTATAACAAGTTTGTATAATATCAGTTGATTTTTTATTTCTTGTCAATCAGACTTGGAAGATTGTCAATTGACTAAGAAACACTACCCAGTCGGTTGTTGTTGTTATTGTTATTCGCTAATCATGGCTTTACCCAAAAAAGTTGTCCTGGCTGTTACTAGCTTCCACGGCCCGTTCTATCCAGATGGCTCTAGCACTGGTGCTTTCTACTCTGAAGCCCTACATCCTTACGAGGTTTTAGCCGAGGCAGGATTCGACTTCACGGTGGTTTCGGAAACTGGCGACTTTGGCTTTGATTCCATCTCGCTTGTTTCCCCATACCTTTCTGAGCCGGAAATCAAGATCTTTGAAAACAAGTCTCACCCTCTCAATGAGGCATTCAAGAATATCCAAAAGGCCTCTGCCGTAGATCCCAAGGACTTTGCTATTTTCTATGCAGTGGGTGGTCATGGAACCTGTGTGGACTTTGAGACCGCCAAGGACGTGCAGAGCCTGGCGTCTCACATCTACGCTAATGGCGGCGTTGTTGCCTCGGTCTGTCACGGCCCTGTCATTCTCGCTGGTGTCAAGGACTTGGCTACTGGCAAACTGCTGGCTGATGGCAAGAACGTCACGGGCTTCACAGACCGCGGAGAAGTCGAACTCAAGCTGGATCAGTTCTTAAAGGACAACAACTATCCCTTTGTTGCTGCTACTCTGAAAAAGGCTGGTGGCATATACACCGAGCCCGAGGGACCCTGGGACGACTACTCTGTGGCCGACGGCCGTCTGATCACCGGAGCAAACCCCGCCAGCGCCTCGTCTACAGCCAAAAAGGCCCTCGCTGCTCTCGCCAATTAACATATCAATCTGTGTCGGTAAATAATTATAATAAACAAGTGATGGAACGCTCTGTGCACCATCTGCCACGCCTCCGGCGGCCGGGTGCTGCCCGGACCCGTTGCTCGCTTCGCTCGGGTTGGAAGTTTAAAGAAAGTGAAGATTTATTGTAAATTAAACGGTTGATAAAACAAAAGAGAAGAAGAAAAGAGAAGAAAAAATATTTGGAAATAGGTTGTAGATGATGAAGCTTTTAAACAAACAATCCAACCAGTGCAACAATGAACAGGCACTGGGCAGTGCCAACGGTAATCATAGACGAACCACCTGTGGACACAATGGATGTTTGCGCAACCGTAGGGAAGACGGTCGTGTTTTTAGCTGTGGATACAGTGGGAATGTCGCTGTCCACCGAGCTAGATGACACAGATAAAACAGTTGCAGAGGAGAAAGAAGACGGAACAGAGGGAGGAGTGGTAATCACTGGAGTCGTAACGGCAATGGAAACAGAGGAAGAGGAAGAGGAGGAAGAAGAAGAAGAAGAAGAAGTAACAGAAGCAATAGTCAAAGTGGAAATAACAGAACTTTTAGGAATACTAGAGGAAGTGGAGGACAGTACAGAACTGGTAGTTGCACCAGCAGCAGGCACAGCAGAAGAGGTGGTGACAGGAGCATTAAGAGCAGCGAGATCCTTTCTACTTAGAGTGGCAGTGGCGGCATAATCGCTATACCAAGGGAACTCAGTAACCATATTATACAAAACAGTTGCCAGTCCATCGTCCGCTTCAATGATACTCGTATAGTCAGCGCCCCCGAAAATCTCATTCAGCTTCTGGGTATAAGTCAGGGGGATGTCCCAAATGTGAGTAACCAAGAAATCGTAATACTTATTATAATACTCTCTGTTTTGGAGTGCAAAGTCGTTGTAAAACTCCAAGTCGTACTGGTCGACGTACGAGTTTCCCCCGGCTTGAGCCTGTGTTAATCCCACAGCACATAAAGCGGTAAGCACGATAGTGGCAGCAAGTTTATTCATTTTTTGCAATAGTTAAAAGAGAGACGAGACAGTTGTTGTCGTAAAGAATGAGAGCCAGGGCAGAATATTTGGTCGTGATGTTCTTTAGAAAACAAATAACTGGCAAATGGGCCTATTTATATATTGTTCGAGCTGGATTCTCAGATCTGCCCTGGATAACCTCCATATGCAGATACCGCCGATCGCTGTCGATCGCTTTTTTAACGGCTTTATGCCTGGTATACGCTTTTCTTGTATAAAAAAATTGCCTATTTAGGGGTCTATCATCTGGAGACGCCTAAGAGCGCCGCATTCAGGGGGTCGGACATCTTGCATGCTGATGCGGAGATCCACAACCGAGATTCTTAACCAAGGCTGATTGTGGGAGATCATGCATGTCAAGCACGCTAGTCATGTATATATGCAGAGATATCGAGGTTGCAGACAATAAAGACTGCACTGATAGGTTTTTCGAGCCATATGCAGACCTGTTGACCCCGTTGCGTGCTACCACGACCATGATATATGTTTAATGGCCAATAGCAGAGCAAGACAGGGGCATTCGCGACGAGCTTACGCTTACGATAATCGGTTGCGGCAGCAGTGATTTGCCGTTTGTCTGCCAGAAGATGTAGACTGATAAGGAATGTTTCATGGCACAGGAAAAGGCAACATTGTGTAAATTTAGTAGCTTGTAGATGTAGTGAGTTGTGAGTAGCGTGAAAAAGGGTCAAATTGTTGGCATTTCATGGAAAATGACTCTGAGTCGTTTCCGCACTTGCATGCGAGCTAAATAGGGTTCTTATGGTAGGAAAGTGGTACTGCGTTTCATCGAAAATGATCTCGTCAATCACGACACTATTACCACTAATATTTAAACTCGCACTCCACTGCTACCATTACTGCTACCATGACTGCTACCATTACTGCTACCATTACTGCTACCGTTACTACTACCATTACTACTACCATTACTACTACCATTACCACTCAGTATCCCTGCTCTGCGTCATGTCACCACAGCCACCACCAGACTATACCCCAAGCCATATAAGATAACATTCTCGGTTTCAACATTCTCAAACAAAACACAAGCCTCTCTCACCACCTCATCCACTTCATACAATTATCCATTCTACCAAAGCTGCTACCGGAGCTGCTCCGGAAGGTGGGGTCCGGAACCGCCAGCAACCCCAACCCCGATTGCCTTCACAAACGCACGGTAAAGATTTCAGGGCCCAAATCATCACCACCACCCCACTAAGCCGAATCTACCCCTCATTCTCTCTACCTCTCTGTCCTCGGTCGCACAACAACCAATTGAGATACAGTGTCATCTCTTTTTCGTTTCTGTTTGGAATCAGTGTGAGTTCCATTTGCCTTTTATGTCACTTTTAGTTCGTCATTTAAAGGCTCCCTGTTATAAAAGTCTTGTCCCAGTTGCCGCTGCTATGCCCCTTCGCGCAAAAATCCTTCAGGCTGAGCTTGTTCGTCCTTTATCTGTTAGTAGAACCATGGCCACAAATGCAGGCACACCTACTGCCGAGGATGAGGTCAGATTCACCTCGACAGGAGCCGTCAGATCAGTCATTCTGAATCGGCCCAAGAAGCTCAACTCACTGAATCATAACATGGTTCAATTGATTGTTCCTAGATTGATTGAATGGTCTAAATCAGACCAGGCACAGATCATCGTACTCAAGGGCGAAGGGGAGAAATCTCTTTGTGCTGGTGGAGACGTGGCTGCGTTAGCAGCAGGAATCAATGAAAAGGGCCACCAGGGGTCTGTAGAGGCAGCAGAGTATTTCCATGATGAATATCAGCTCGATCATTTGATTGCTACTTATCCCAAGCCTTTTGTCGCCCTTCAAGATGGTATTACTATGGGCGGTGGCGTGGGTCTTAGTATCCATGCTCCTTTTCGAATTGCTACTGAAAGAACTCTGTTTGCCATGCCGGAAACGAATATTGGTTTCTTCCCTGATGTGGGAGCTACTTTTTTCCTTCCAAGATTGCTAGATGGCCAACTTGGAGTCTACCTTGGTCTTACTTCTGCCAGACTCAAGGGTTACGATGCCTTTTATGCTGGCATTGCTACACATTATGTGCCTTCGCACCGTATTGCGGAGCTTGAAGAGAGACTGAGTGAACTTTCCAAGTCTTCTTCAGCAACTTCTTCTTCTAAAGAAGATTTTTATCAGATTATTAACAGTGCTATCAATGATTTCGCCGAGACTATCGAAGATTACAGGTTCCCGATTTCACCCGATCAAATCAAGCTTATCAATTCTGCCTTTGCCAAGGATACTGTGGAAGAGATCCTTTCTGCTCTCGAAGCTGACGGGTCCGAGTTTGCTCTGGCTACCAAGAAAACTATTTTGGAACGCTCCCCAACTGCTGTTAAGGTGGCTCTGGCAGCGATTCGTCGTGGAGCTACTCTTGACATTCGAAATGCTCTCAACGAAGAGTTTTATCTGTCTGAACAGTTCTCGCACTCTCCCGACTTTGTTGAAGGTGTAACGGCTCTACTTATTGACAAGCGCAAGGCCAATTGGAACCCTCCTAGCATTGACGCGGTCTCGCCCGCTATCGTTTCTCAATTTTTTGAGCATCGTTCCGACTCTGCTTCTCCTACCGGCATTGCGTTTTTCACAGAGTCCACCTATTCGCGCTACCCACATCAGTTTGGACTGCCAACAGTTGCCGACGTTCAAGCTTTTGTCACTGGAGAATCCAGCAACCGGGACTTTAAAGCTACTCGTAAAGAGATTATCAGTCACTTTGTGGATGCCACCAATGGCAAGTTTGGTGTTGAGCAAAAGGTGAATGACATTTTGGATGCCAACACCAAGCCTGATCCAGAGCATTCTAGTCTACTTGACTGGGTGTATTAAAGGTACATATAAACATACGTACATATAAACATATACTTGTATTCGCCATCGAGTGGAAGCTTCACAGATCGTGTGACACTGACTTTGTGTAGCAAATAATCGTCTATTTTGACACTTGGATCCAGTACATCCTAGACAGATTTATCCGAGACAGTTTCCATCTTCCCCGAACCACGTGACTTCTCTGTTGCCGTATACTACCATCTGTTTTACCTCTAATCTGATCAGTGTTTACCAATCTTGCCAACCTATTCAATGGCGTTATCAGTGAAAGAACATATTCAATCTTTGCATCTTCAACCTCCTCGACCTAATGATCAAGTGTTCAAGGACGATTGTGCCTACTGCTTTGACACTCCTGTAAGTAAGAGCTACTTGGTATGCACAATCTGACAAATACTAATCATTTTTGATTCCCAGGAATCTCCGTTTGGGCTTGATGTTTGTTTGACGTGCTTCTGTTCGTCATCTCCGGATCCCAGTCATGATTACACTGCGTTGCATCATAGAATCTCTCATCATTCAGTGTTTCTAAACATTCAAAAGATCCCGAAACCACGCAAGGCCCGAGAAGAGTCTCCAGCCAAGATCGTTAAACTGGCCATCGAAGCAGATAAAGAAGAAGACCACTTTGAGGTCCGCACCAAAGTCAAGGACTTGGAGTTTGCTGGCGAGAGCGTGAATGCGGAAGATGTAGACGGCCTCAGTCTGGTCGTCGAAGGGGTCCTCAAAGCGGTTTCATACGCAAGAAAGGAAGAGATCCAGGCTTGGGAACAGGAGATTGTGCCGTGTGAACATATTCTCTATCTGGAGCAGGTTGGCGAGTCGAGAAAAATAGACTCGCAGACCTTGGCCCATTGCTCAGAATGCGATCTGGAGGAGAATCTCTGGTTCTGCTTGAGCTGTGGTAATCTAGGCTGTGGAAGAGCGCAATTTGGCGGTGTTGGTGGAAGTGGCCATGGTCTGAAACACTACGAAGCGACAGGCCATGTGGCGTCTGTCAAATTGGGTAGTATCACACCCGAGGGAAATGCCGACGTGTTTTGTTATAGATGTGGTGATGAGGTTAATGATCCAGCCTTGGCTGACCACCTCCATTATTGGGGCATCAACATTGCAGAAAGAGAGAAAACAGAAAAATCCCTGACTGAGCTGCAGGTTGAACAGAATCTAAAGTGGGATTTCAGTATGACGAGCGAAGATGGCACCGAGTTGGAACCTCTTTTCGGCCAAGGCCTAACTGGAATGAAAAACTTGGGTAACTCGTGCTATCTGAGTTCAGCTGTACAGTGTCTGTTTGCTTTAGACCGGTTTCAGAAGCGCTTCACTGTCGTTGGTGACGGGTTTGTAGAACAAGAGCGCGATCCAGCGCACAGTTTAGAAATCCAGTTGCGCAAAATGGCTGACGGATTACTCTCTGGAAGGTATTCTTACCCAGATAGCAGCTATTCAGATTCGGTGAAATATCAAAGAGGAATTGCTCCAGGCATGCTAAAGGCTTTAATCGGTAAAGGTCACAGCGAGTTCTCAACCATGCGACAGCAGGATGCATTTGAGTTTCTTGTTCATTTGCTGGATAAAATATCCGAAATGTGTAAGAAATCTGGCCGAGAAGACCCCACTGATATTTTCAAATTTCAGACTGAACGAAGATTGGAGTGCAAGGGTTGCCAGAAGGTGAGATATCGCACCGAGAACCAGGAGAATATTTCCGTGCCTGTACCAGCTAGGAAGGTGGAAACAAAGGTGGAAACGGCAGATGAAATTGTTCCTTCTGTTTACGAGACCATTACAATCATTGAATGTCTCGACATTTTCTCCCAGCCCGAAGAAATCGAGTACAAGTGCAAATCATGTGGCCAATCGAAAGGAGCTGTGTCGTCGGTCAAGTTCAAGACGTTCCCGGAAGTGCTGATTTTGAATGCTCGACGCTTTCAGGTCATTAATTGGGTTCCCCAGAAGTTGGATATCCCGGTCGCGGTTCCCAGTGGGCCTCTGAATCTAGATCGCTACCTTTCTGCTGGTCCACAGGCTAATGAGGACATTGAAGAAGATGACGAACTGGATGGTGACGACCACGACGACGGCAGCTCGGAGCAGTTTGTTCCAAGTGAAACTGCTCTCGTATCGCTTCAGTCCATGGGATTTCCCCGTGTGCGTTGTGAAAAGGCCCTTTACCATACTGGGAACTCGGATGTTGAGGCAGCCACGAATTGGTTGTTTGAGCATATGGAGGATGCAGACATCGACGAACCCGTTTCGTTTCAAAACACACCTGCCTCGGGGTCTGTTTCGGAGGAATCAGTAGGCCAACTTATGGATATGGGGTTTTCAGACTCGCAGGCCCGGCATGCGCTAAAGAAAACAAATGGAAACGTCGAGGCGTCTGTCGAGTTCCTTTTCAGTAATCCTGACGTAGGTGATCAAAGCGACGCTCCAGCTAGTATTGTGTCCTCTGAGCCGCCTGCTGTTGTTGGCGATGCCAGTGTTCCTGCAGACTACTCTCTCAAGTCCATCATCTGCCACAAAGGTGGTAGCATTCACGCGGGCCACTATGTAGCGTTCATCCACCGGCAGATCTCCTCAACAGAATCTGACTGGGTTCTGTTTAACGACGAAAAAGTTGTACGTGGAGGCGAGGCAGCTGAGATGAAAAAGTTTGCCTATGTCTACCTGTTTGAGCGTATCCGCTAATCATGATATATCTAACTATAGTACTCTAGTCCAACAAATTTATAGACATCCATTCAGATGCTCTTAGTTACGGATGGCTCCCGCTGACCGCCTAGGCACATGTCACTTGCTACGAGTTACACGACTTATGTGATATGTGCTGAAGGACTAATCCCTGAAATTCACATATATATATATATAGATCGCATATCGCAAATTTTCGAATTCCTAATTTTGAGTATTTTAATACAATGTCAGGGGTGAGTAAAGATGAGCGCAGGAGTACTCTGCAAAACCAACCTAACTATCTGACAGTCGCAGAAGCTATTTCAAACAGGCCAGCAACCAGTCAATCAGATGAGTCAACAAATGGGAAGATTCGGTCAGACCCCTGGTCAAGGTAACGCCAATCTTGCTGTGGCAGGTAAACAGCCAGCTAGTAATAGTCAGGCTCCTACACCACCTGGACAGTATTCCAGTACCAACTTCTACAACTCATTGACCCCTAAGAGTTCGTACGATTCCATTGCCTCGTTTCAATCTATAGGTGGTGGCAGTGGAAATAGCACCAGTTCAACATCTATTGCAACTGGCACCAGTCCTTGGTCATCGGGATCGTTTGGAAACTTCAACATCCCTCCGTCTCTGCAGTCCACATCGATGCTCGGCCGCCCTGTAGGTTCACCAGGCAATTCAATGATGGAATTCCAGGATTCGTTTGCTTTCACTCGCCCTGACTTGAGTTTTGTTACTGACATGGAATTTCCAGGTGATTTCATGTCTTCTTCATCTTCGGGCAGACGGTCTTCTACAGATCTGGGCCCGCCGCCTCAACAACAACAACCGCCAGGATCTCGTCTTCAGAATCAAATGTTCAAACGGTCGGATAGTAAATCCCGTATGAGTAGCGGTAGTGGTAGTGGTAGTGGTGGCAGTGGAAATGCAAGTGCAAGTGCGAGTGCAAGTGCAAGTGCAAGTGCAAGTGCAAGTCACACCCATTCAAATAGTGGCAACAGTCAATCGCAGGTGGAGTCGGCAATCGAGACTGAATTCCGTAACATGGCCAGAGCTCTGGAGGAAAAAGAATCGGTAATCGCTGATCTAAAGCTACAATTAGAGGCTGTAATCACTGCCGTTGCTGTAGCGGGTGGTGCAAACGACAAGACAGTCCAGGAGGCGGTCTCGGAGATAAAGATGGATGTAACTGAAATCGCTCACCGGATTATTACTCGTCTCAAAACGCTGAGAGATGAAAATCAGTCTTTGGCAGTAAGTCGAAATGTGTGCACCGTGTACACCCAAGGTAGAACCAGCTAACCTATATGCAAGAAAATGCTGGCCCAAGGCAGAGCAGCCAAAATGGAGGTAGAACTGGGCCTACTCCGTCGCAAGAATGAGAATTTGAGTGTCGAAAACCAAATGTTGAAAGCAAAGTTTCAAGGTACGTATGAAGAGACCAGAATATGAGGACAAGCAAACGCAAACTAACAATCAGAATCTGAGAAATCTACTTCGTAGACTAGAACACGTGGATCCCGCTTCCATTGATAGAAATAGTGCCATCGTATAGTTATGTAGTGCTAATAAGTCATCATCTTGTTATGAAAAGTGTCCTCGATTGGCACACTAATTGCTGAATCTTGAAACCAATCAGATTGTTGCACAACGTTTGCAAGCAGTTTGACCTGAGTGTCCTCATCTTGGGGCAAGATAGGATCGAGAAGAACATTAGGACGAGAGACCTGCCGACCTCTATCAGGGGCATTTTGTGGTTGGGCGAGTGATTCTTCATCTTCTAGGTCGCCACTAATAGCAAACGAGTGTCGGCTCCACACTAATAATCTTGGATTATCATTCGTGTCGTTTTCGCTTCCAATCACGCTGGCACCAATGATGGACGATTTAAAGACGCTGCTCAAGTCAATAATCTTTGGATCATGTTGCTTTTCGTAATCCCAGATACCCAGGATTCTGCCATCGGTAGGAGTTATAAGCAATAACGGTGTGCTGCTCTCTGGCCGCCATTGAACAGATTTAATGGGGCATGTATGATTGATTATGGCTAACAATTGAGGGCTACTGATATCGGCTATTATCCATAACCAAACAGTTTTAGGACAACATTCTAACCTGGTTGCCAACAACTGTCCATTCTCTGACAAATCCATAGATGTGACGCCCATGATGATCTTTCTCTGCTGTTCACCGCCCCTGGCAGGGGTGCCTGGGTTTCCCGTAGTACCATCAAACATAAACGGTGTTGTGGTCATTCGGTACTCAAACTGATGTGAAGTTGGCGACAGATACTCATCCCAGATACAACAGTTATCGTAAACAGACCCGTGGAACAACACACATTGTGGTCGGAAGGTCTTGACATCTAGAATCGAGATGCGATTCTCACTATCGCCCACGAGAAGCAGCTCCGAATCCTTTTTTCCAGGATCATTATATACGTTGAGCCATTCCAGACAAGTCGGTACAGCAGATGGCAGTGCGTCCGAGTCAGAATCTCGAAAACAGTTTAGAAACGTGCCATCGGCCGACCATAAATAGACAGTATATCCAGTGATGGGACTATCTATTGCAGCTAGCCACAGCCCGCTTGAAGACCATTTCAGATCAATCACATCCAACGCGTTTGTCAGAGGAATGATAATCTCCGATTCTGCATTGCTCGCATCAATTCGACAATGGTACAGAATGTCTGAAGTGGTGAACCTCGTGAGGATGGAAAACCGATTACTCAATCCATCAGAACTCAGACTAGGTGAACTGTCGATGAATCGGGAGAATTTCGGGCTCTGGATTTCCATCTCCACTCCGCTTGAAGACCATATTTTGACATCCAACCGATATTTCGTAAACACCACCAACCTTACAATTTGGTGACTTCCATCTGGACTGTCGGCTGATAACCACTCAATATTCGTCAATTCATCTTTGCCTGTGAGGATAAGCGAGTTGCCGCAGGATTTGTCTGGTTCAAGTGCGATACCAATGGCAGCGGTTCCTTTAATGGAAAACGTTCTTATTTCATATTTTGTGGCCACCGCCAGACGCTGGTCTGGACTGTGTTTTAGACATTTATCCCACTTTAACAGGATCACGTTCTGAGCGAACTCGGTTGGTAGTTGAACGATGCTCTTGGTCGTCAATGACCTTGTATATTTGATAATCAGTTTGGAACCATAGATATATGCGATATAAGCACCCGAGGCGGAGATCTGAGGAGTGCAACGATTGAAAGAGAAGCTGGACGATATATCCATATTCAGGGCAATTACCGGGTGGAAGGGGACTATAAACATATCCTATAAACATATCCACCGAGTTTGTTTATATTGATCGCGTTGAGCCGTGCCATACTTGATAGGGAAATCCATATATCCTATACCCGAATAAGTCCGAGGCAGCAGGAATGGCAGCAGCAGTGGCAGCGTGAATAGAATGATGATTAATTTACATAACTTTTTTTCGTGCCTACGAGTGGGTTCCTATGCTATGCTGTTATACGTCGATTTTGGCCCTTTTATTGGGGTTACCTTCACGTCGAGTACGGACAGCAGCAGCAAGGTTTTTCAGCGTTTCGTAGGTGGTTTCCCAGTCGATACAGGCATCAGTGATTGAAACACCATACTTGAGGGCATCCTTTCCACCCTCCTCCTGTGGGGGAACGTTCTGACGACCTTCGTTTATATTGGACTCAATCATAACACCACAGATGCCAGTCTCGCCGTTTCGAAGCTGCTCAGCAATCGCTTCAGCTACCAGGGGCTGGTTTTTATGATTTTTAGACGAGTTGCCGTGAGAGCAGTCAATCATGATCCGAGGACCAGGTCGTGAGGCAGAAACCAAACCAGCTTTTTCAAGCTTTTGTTTAGCAACCGCAACCGATTCGGCGTCGAAATTCGTCCCGTTCTTGCCTCCTCGGAGAATGACAAAGCTATCATCATTTCCATCAGTACCGACAATAGCCACTACACCTGGTTTGGTGACAGAAAGAAAATGATGTGGATTAGAAGCAGCACGCACAGCATCAACAGCAACATCAAGACCACCATCAGTACCATTCTTGAAACCAATGGGGAACGACAGACCAGATGCCAGTTCACGATGTAGCTGCGACTCGGTCGTACGGGCGCCAATAGCTCCCACAGAGAAGAGATCAGACAAAAACTGAGGAGAAATGGTGTCGAGCATTTCACCGGCAATAGGCAATTTTTCCGTGAGCTTGACAAACAACTCTCTGGAAATTCGCAAACCTTTATTGATCTGGAAAGATCCGTCGATTTCAGGATCATTAATCAGTCCTTTCCAACCGACAGTAGTACGAGGCTTTTCCAAGTAAGCTCTCATGACAATATGTAAATCCCCAGACAGCTCGGGAACGACCGAAGCAAGCTTTTCACAGTAATCGAGAGCCGCCTTCGGATCATGAATGGAGCATGGTCCAACCACTACCAAAAGACGATCATCTTTGCCATCGAGAATCTTACAAGTGTCTTCTCGACCTTTGATGATGTTCTGTTTCGATTTCGCAGTCAGGGGAATATCATGTTGAAGAAGATCGGGTGACACTAGAGGATTATAGCCTCTGATTCTCCAATCTTCTAATCTACTACGATCACCAAGATGTGAGTTGTCGAGGAACATTTTCGGAGACGACTAGGCATGTCAGTTAGTTAAAGACCCGGATCACTATTATTTGATGTCTAGTCAGGCCACATTCTATCCACTTACAGTCATTTTTAAGTTTTGTTTGTTGGAATTACCCAGGTGGAATAGAATAAACGTTCAACGTTCAGGTTCAACTATTTATAAAAGAGTCACTTAAAAGCAAGCACAAGATCTCCGACGTAGATATTCACGGATAAATTACTGCCACTGACGTGACGTTTATTAGTGATCGACTGAGTGAGTGGCTGTCGTTGGTCCCTGAAATTTCAGGGTGAAAATTTTATGCATATGGGATGTAGGGGTGCTGCCGTATACGGTATTTTGAGCAGCAGATCTATTGTGTCAGAGGAAAGCCGATACCGGGCGAGCTCCACGTGCAAAAGGTACATTTGGCTCTCGAAATTAAAGTGCTTCTCGACAGCAATAACTGGTCGAGTGCCAGTCAGGCCAGTGATGTCAGCCACATTGCAGTACTCACGTCGGTGAGCATGTTGTAATTATCGATCCCTCTTGTATAACTCCTCACCTCCACAACCTTATAAGACGTCATACTTGTACATAAGATTCACTACCGCATCCGTGTAGCCTCTCATATATCACCATTACGAGTGCTAACCCCTTTTTCGCGCTACAACTATATCTCAACTGTATAAACCAGAGATCTACCTGCCTAGACGGTGCTGTCAATAGATAAGATAAGAACATCTGCATGCGTTCAAGCTTAATTAGAACCTGCATACAAACCACTTCCGAGCCTGTGAACCACAGACATCCAACACACAAACCTCACAAGTCATCATCCCACAAGCTATCTCAGTCTGCAATCTGGAATCCGGAACCCCCGAGTAATTACCGCCTCAGACGCAGGCCACCTTCTCTGTGCTGCGGACGGCCTGTGACGCCTCCGGCGGCTGGGCTCTGCCCAGACCCGTGGCTCCGCTTCGCGGAGATGCTTGGAGCTCGTGGCCAAAACCATCTGCCAATTCAACTGGTTTGTGTCTATAATTTGGAACCGTCTCTACGCGGACTGGCGGATCAACCCTAACATCTGTTTACTCCACCCTACATGGGTACACAGCTACCTGAGTCTGTCTACCTTTACCTGAGTCTGTCTACGTTCTCTTCTCTGCCGAGCTTCAGCATGTGCTCAGCAGAGTCTCCTACTAAACAGCAGACTCACAAGGCGCCAGAGAAAACTTCACCTACCAAAACTTCCTCCTCGCCTACTAAAACTTCCTCGCCTACCAAAACCTCTTCACCTATCAAAGCGTTCTCTTCAAGACTTTCGTTCAGACATAGCCGAACAGCTGGAACTTCTGCTCCATTAGACATTTTTGATTCTCCTACAGTTCTTCTTGAAATTGACCAAGCAGTGATTAGAGCTGGATTTCCCGCGGATGCAGCACCTCAAGTGATATATCAGCTAGATACACCGCTGTGGAATGCTGATTCAATAGATGGCCTTTCAGTTCGCCAGCAACTTACTGCGGTCCTACGACAGATCTTGGTTCACAAATTACTAGTGACTCCCCATCAAGTATCCGTATTCGTGTTAGAGAGTGCTGCTATAACCAATCCTGTCAAACAGCTTATTGGCCAAGTGCTTATTCTCGATCTCCATGTCATATCCGTCACATTTCAGCCGTCGACCATAGCTGCTGTAATCGGCAGTGGTGCGACTCATGGATTAGTCGTAGATTTGGGGTGGGATGAGGCAGTTGTTACGCCTGTATATGATTTACGGGAATTGTCCACCAAGAGTCGCTTCACGACAAGAGGGAGCAAGTGTCTGTTCAGTCAATATAGAGAAGCCAATGACCAATTTCCTCACTCATGGCACAACTTTGATCATTTTCGTACACTGGACTCTGTTTTCACTGTTGACCAGATTCAAGAGATTGCTGAAAAGGCTCTGCTTCATGAGGAAGGGACTCACCCGGATGATAATGAATACTCGGTTCCACGACTGATGTCGCAGGTTATTGCGAGTCTGGATTCAGACCTCCGTGGCCCTTGTTCAGAAAATATCATGTTTGTTGGCGGTATTTCTTCCCCGCAAATCACCGGCTCCGTGTACTCTCTAATCACCAAACAAGTACGACTTTCTTGGCCCAAGGCACGACACGTTCATACCATAGGAGCTTGGGCTGGTGCAAGTGCTTATTTATCCAGTATAATGTCTTTGCATAAAAGGATTCTATAACCAGTGATATGGCTCATCAGATGCTACAGAGCTTTTGTCATCACGTAGCTGATCGACTCCCGCTTTGCGTAAAAGGACTCTATAACCAGTGATATAAGCTGTGTTTGCCCAGAGATATGGCTAATCAAATACCACAGGGCCTTGGTCATCAGCAGCCGACCGACTCCCGCTTTGCGTAAAAAGACTCTCTAACGAGTGATATAAGCTGTGTCTGCCCAGATATATGGCCCATAAGATACTACAGAACTCTGTCATCACGTAGCTGACCGACTCGCCATAGCCATCGCCTTTGACTCACTCGTCACTCGTCACTCGTCTCTCGTCACAAACAGATACAATCCACATTGCATTCTCTAAAGATAGTTACTTCCCTTGCTCAAATCCAGATAGTCGTAAGAATATACCATATTTAATTAGTACATAAATAAGTTACATGTCCTCATCAGAGTCAGCAGGAGCAGCAGCTTCTCCCTCTTGTTCACCTTCATCCTCATCTTCTTCTTCATCATCGGCAACACCAATGATAATCTCCTTTTTAGATTCATTGCGAAGATTAGACACCTGCTTCCCGAATCCACTACGAACGGTTTTATTGCTAAGAGTATCCCATACTTTGACCTCGCCTTGACTGCCTGCCACTACGATATGACCCACTGCCTCCTTATCAGGCGCGAATCCAACAGAAAACACCTTGCCAACATCAAGATCCCGAGAAAGGATAAGCGATGGCCCAGTAGACGGAGACAGATTCCACAGTTTAGTAGTCTTGTCAGTAGAAGCAGTGACCATGTAACCGTCAATAAAACTGTTGACATCGAAACTGGTAATGCCATCATCATGGGCCTGAAGCGTCCATATACTTTTGCCTTCTTGACGAGCGTCGAATTTGTGAATACGGCCATGTTCAGTCGAAATATAAAACTCATTGCCATTATTGGCCCATAGACCACCTTCAATATCCCCATCGACATGCCACTTGCGTTGACCGTCTGTACCATTCACTCTTAAATCAGATACAATGGCAGTGGCATCATAACCTCCAGATAGGAGAATAGTGCCTTCGGTAGGATTGAATGCAACTGTGCTGACCTTGTTATCATGAAATTGGAAACTCTTGGCACACACACCATTGTTTAAATCCCAAAGCTTGACTGTAGTATCAGCAGACCCAGATGCTAAAAGGTTTCTATGAAGCGTGTTTGCTGATAATGACAGAACCGCATCTACATGGTACTGGTCATTTCTACGTTTCGAGTTGAGCTTCTTTTGCTTCTTCTTAGATTTCTTGCCGGTACTGACTGAACTAGGGTCATTCTGAGACCCTTCAGGGCGCTGGCCAAGAATAAGATCAGGATAAACACTATCAACAACGTCCAGATTCCATACCTCGATTTCAGGTTCAAAGGTACCGATAGCAGCGAAATTGCCAACTCGGTCTGGATGTAAAGACTGAGCTTTGTTGCCAGCTTGATAACCAATCCATTCGACACATAGTGGGAACGAAGGCAACATCAGATCATGATGGACATACAACGTTGGCTCATCAATGCCTTCGTCGTCATTAATTTTCGATTCGTGATTGTCGTTATAAACATAGACTTCCAAATAACTGATTTCATCTTCTGTTTTGGTAGCCAGAATTAGATTATCAGACGTCAGGATCTGTAGCTCTTCTCGCTCCTCTTCTTCTTCATCGCCATTAGCCAACGTGATGTAGGGATCCTTTTCACCTGGCTCGTAATATGCAAGAGATTTAACGCCATTGAACATTCCCATTGTCTGGCTTTCACCTTGATCTTGTTCATCCTCGTCGTAGTTTTCTAAATCGTATTCTTTTAGGTCATCATCCTGTTCGATATCGACATCCACATCATCGTTGGTGACCCTAGGTTCCACGTTTTGTGATTCATTCTCTTTTTCTTCAACCTCCTTGACCTCCTGGGCGTCTTCCAGAGCAAGCTGGGCATCCTTCAACTGTAGCTTGGCTAAATGCGATATTCTATCGACCTCGTCATCATTCAGATCATATTTCAATGGAAACTCTGCTGCAAATCCTCTAGGGACCCATCTCGTAGCAGAGATCATTTTTGTGGTGGTGGTGGTGGTGGTGTGTACTTTCACGATTTGGCTCTGAAAAGAGTTATCTTTGGAGAGAAATGAAATTTCAGTGATCGACAAAAAAGATTTTTTACCCTGACCGTTATCTTTTAACTGCAGTGCACCTGCGTCAATCACATCTGATATTATGTTGATTATATTATATTATATTCAGATGCTATAATCAATTAGAAAAGATTATCATTAGCAGTTGCTAGACTTGGCTTTTGCTTTAGCTGACCGACTCGATAAGTTATTACGGCATCGTCTCCTCTTCTGCGCCGTGCTTCTCGCACAATATTCCTAAGAAGCTGGTGCCAAACACATTACTCACTCCAAATGAGCACATAGAGCTTGTACAACTCACCTCGTCTCTTTTAATCATCTGTTGAGATGCAGCTATTATTATTATTATTATTATTATTATTATTATTATTATTATTATTATTATTATTATTATTATTATTATTATTATTATTATTATTATTATTATAATTATTATTATCTCCTCGTTACAGCAATTTAAACCCCTGAGGAGTCCTCTTCGCCATGCGGCTCTCTGTAATCAAATCTATGCCGACTCGGATCTTCTTCATGTTCCTTCAGTACTAATACTATATCAGAATGGCGGCTGCCAATGATGGAAAAAAGGACTCTACAGAGAGTGGATCTAGCTCTACCGGTACTACCGGTGGTCCTAAAACAACTGGTATGCGGTTAGAGGATCTTTTCAAACTCCTGTCAATGCCAGAGCCTAAAAATGAACAAAAACCAATTGACGAATACAAGTTCTGGAAAACTCAACCGGTTATCAAGTTCAACGATGAGATTGATGGCGAAGGCCCAATTGATGTAAAAACTATTGACGACGTTCCTAAAGAACCTTCTCCTCTTCCAGCTGGGTTTGAATGGTCCACTATAGACATCAGTGAGCCTGATAAGGTGACGGAGATTTATGATTTGCTATATGCCAATTATATTGAAGATGACGATGAAACGTTCCGATTCAAATACTCGCCTGCGTTTTTGAACTGGGGTCTCAAACCTCCTGGTTGGAAAAAGGATTGGAATGTCGGTGTTCGGGTCAAGGACACTGGGAAACTGGTGGCGTTTATATCAGGCATTCCTGGCACCTTACGTCTACGTACTACGAATCCAGATATTCATGTGGCAGAAATTAACTTTCTGTGTGTTCATAAAAAGCTCCGATCAAAAAGATTGGCTCCAGTTCTCATCCGCGAGGTTACTCGTAGGGTCAATCTCACTGGGGTATGGCAGGCTCTCTATACTGCTGGCGTGGTGTTACCATCACCTGTGTCAACTGCTAGATACTATCACCGGTCAATTAATTGGCCCAAACTTCGCGAAGTCGGGTTTACAGGTCTTCCTGCCAACTCCACTCCTGCCAAGCAGGTGGCTAAATACGCGCTACCATCCAAACCGACACTTGAAAGTTTTCGGCCAATGACCAACGAAGATGTTCCACAAGTGCATTTGCTACTTGAGAAGTTTCTCAGCCGTTACGATCTTGTTCCAAAGTTTAGCCAAGAAGAGACTCTACATTGGCTTATTGACTCTGTCAGTACTGCCCAACAAGATAAAGTCATTTACTCGTACGTGGTAGAAGATAGTCAAAAGGTGATTACTGACTTTGTTTCGTTCTATGGACTTGAATCCACGGTGCTTGGAAATTCCAAGTTCAGCTCAATCAACGTGGCCTATCTGTTTTACTATGCGACCAAAACGCATATCGGCAGCGAAAACAACTGCTCCGAGGACGAATCAGCCCTAAAGAGTAGGCTTTTTGTTCTCATTCAAAATGCATTGATTCTTGCTAAAGCCAATAACTTTGATGTCTTCAATGCCCTCTCTGTGCAGGATAATGCACTTTTCCTAGAAGACCTCAAATTCGGTGCTGGAGATGGGTTCCTCAACTATTATCTTTTCAACTACAAGGCGTATCCTATTCATGGAGGTATCACCAGAAAGGACCGTACGCTTGAGACAAGGCCTGGAGGAGTAGGTGTCATTATGTTCTAGCTGTTAGTAATAGTATTATGTTACGCGACAATGACATGGCTGAGTGCACACGGGGATCATAGCTCGTGATATGATCAAGTTCAAGGAACTAATGATATTATCAGGTACATAGTCTGTTTATATTACATGTATTGATAGACTGATTGTCGCCGTACATATTTATGCGACTTGACAAACCTGACAAACTTCCCATTCCATTCTCATTCTCTATCCAGATTGATTTTATGGAATCATCTAATAGTTTTCCGCAGTTCTCGTCATTTGGATCTGCCAAAGAAAATAAGGGTCATGGAAAAAGAGTGAGAGATGGTAAGCGTCGGGAGTACATTGACACTGGGAGTGTTGACACTGGGAGTATTGGCACCGAGAGTCGGAAGCGCACCCAGAGTCGTGACACCGAGAGTCTTGACACCGAGAGTCGTGAACACCGGCATCCCAAGCGAAGCTCTCGGTTGAGCTCGGATCTCAATTCTTCAAAGACTTGTTCAACCGCACAAGCGGCAGCACAATCGGCCACACAAGCATTCCTTGACGAAATTGCCAGTACCCTCAACATCCCAGCTGTTCCTGGCTTATTTGAATATGATGTGCGTGGAGATCCACAGAATAAAATCTATGGCAAGCCTCATAAACCATCGGTACCAAAGTACTACAGATTCACGTCGAGAATCTTGGGGCTTTCCAACGATTGGAGAATTGTGTTTTCAAAAAATGATCTCATAAACTCGGACGTTGTCATCACCAAGATCATACGTGACCAACGCCCAGTTCTTTGGCATGGAAAACACTCTTTTATCGATAAACACCCTGTCAAGCTACTCAATGAAGGAAAGGATGGTAACGATATTGCCGAAGATTTGTTGTCGTACGCAGGCGATAGTGACGAAACTGCCGACATACAATCTTTTTATTACAAGTACCAACAGAACTTATTGAAAGCAAGGGCAGACATATATAACAGACTGGACACAGACGTGAATAACATCAATCTTTGGCTAGAAGCAGTGGATGTTGAAAAGAGTATTCTTCGCTATTCTAGAGCAGCGAGAAGTAATGTAGAAGATGTGCTCGGGTCAGTCTTGTCGAGAGCTCTTAAATCCAATCCTGGAAACGACCGGTTGGTGCGAGAATACATGGCAACTTACAGGATAAATGCAGCAGACAAATGGAGAGATTTTATAACCGATTCGCCAAATGTTACAGACTATTGGCTACGTTGGGTGCAATGTCTTTTAGAGCATGGTTCGGAGAGTCTGACGGTTCTGGACATTGCTGGTTCAATAATCCGTCAAGGCTTATTTGATAAACTGGATGGCCTATATCGCAAAGGTGCATTATCTACCGATGAGATGGAGGATATATTTACCCGAGTTATACACAGAATGTGCCTCTTTTTAATGGATTCCGGATACCCAGAAATGGCCATAGGCATTTACCAAGCGTTGATAGAATTGAATTTTTTCGCTCCTTTCGATGGTGAACTGCGAGTTGTATTGAAGTCGTTTGAGCAGTACTGGAATATGGAGACGGCTCGCATTGGTGATGCTGGAGCTGTGGGATGGTTGAACACAAAAGGGACCACTGCAGTTTTTAGAGGTTGTTCATATCCTTTTCCAGCCCGATCTGTTGACTTGCCGGCTAATGATGAAGAGTATAATCAGTTTACGATTTACAGAATTGTGTTATTGCGCGACATAAAAGAGTTTGTACGTATTTGCAAGAGCCGTAAAGGAAAGAGCAATATTTTATGGGGACTAATGGATCTAATGGGAGCACCAAAACTGTCGTGGAAGTATGTTACTGAGCGCACGATTCTTGGCGCCGTTAAGAAAGACAAGGGCGACCGATATACGCAATCCAAGAACTTGTTTTGTGCTCGAGTTATATCCCAGATCATCAAACAGCTGTCCTCACACTCGAATCTCGACGTCGTCGAAGTTGGATTCTGGGGCTGGAGCTTGAGATTTATGGCCGAATGGAACAAGAAGCACTTTGACCGAATATCGAGAATTCTGTTTGCGTCGTATGCCACAAACGTGCGACTATGGACCCAATACGCGTTTATTCAGTTCGATTTCGACGTGGACCTAGCGAGGTCTGTGTTTGAGCGGTCATTAAATGATGTTCAATCTAGTGAAGACGACCGTCTAAACTGTTGGAACCATTGGGCAGTTAAAGAACTAAGTGTAGATGGAGATTTACCAAAGCTGGTACATGTGATGGAAAACATTTCAGCAAGATACAATGTAGAGCAGAGTCCTCAAACGTGGTTATCCAGTCTTGTATTCAATCTATCGGTGGGATTAAGCAACGTTCTTTACAGCTATGTAAGATTTGCCGGTGAGGAAAGCCAAGGGAAAGCACTTCAGGAGTCATTGGATCATTTATGGGTATCTGCTGAAAAGTCTGAAACGCTTGTCGACCCATTTACCAGCTCAGCAGTAATAACTTGCTTGGAGCATCACAGGCGAAGCAGCCCATTTTCCCATCGTAATCTATTGCAGAAGTTTGTAACTGATTCTATTCTACACAGGACAGATGATTCCTTCCCAGACTGTGGATTATTTTCGAAGCTGGCCCAACTGGAAAACACATATGGAACTATTATCAAGCTGTCGGTCTTACCCTTTGAAAAGCAAAACAGGACCTCTGAAATTCTCTGGCTCTTTTACGGACTGCAGAGGTCGAATTTGAGTATCAACTCCACTCGTCTGTTATACGAGCATGCGGTTAGCATGGACAGCGAGGCCAGAAAAAGCAGCCTAGTGTGGACCATGTATTTTGACTTTGAATTACACTCGGAAGAGAAAGAGAACGAAGATGAAGCAGCGAGGATGAGAGCTCGGTCTGTTCTGTTGCGGGGCCTTGAGCAGTGCGGATGGTGTTCGGATCTATATTCTAAAAGTGTTTGTGAGCCAATGAAAAGTGTGTTGGGGCCGGTGACGTTGAAGCAGATAAAAGAGGTAGTGGTACAGCGATTAATACGTTGGCAAGATTCCAGTGATACAACAGGAGTGCAGTGAGTGGCTCATAAATGTAAATAGATCTGGTGACTCGTATCGTTGCAGCGGCACAATGGCAGGATTCCAGGACTTCATAAATGTATATATATTGTATATAAATCTCTTTGCATTTACAACTTGGCCTTGATCTTGTCGCCTTCGAGAAATTTCGCAGCAATAATCCTTCTCTGAATCTTCCCAGTGGCCGTTTTTGGCATCACCTTTGTAAAGAAGATCCTTTGAGGAATCTTAAACTTGGACAATTTCGACGACAAGAAGTTTTGAATGTCCTTTTCTGTAGCACTCGCGCCAGGCTTTAAAACAATGGCAGCATTGACCACCTGTCCGTACATCTCATCAGGAGCTCCAAAGGAAACCGCTTCAGCTACAGCAGGGTGTTCCAACATGACTCCGTCCAGCTCAATAGGACTGATTTTCTCACCACCTCTATTAATCAATTCCTTGATGCGGCCAGTGATGATAACGAATCCGTCTTCATCAAGTTTGCCCTGGTCTCCAGTACGGAAGTAGCCATTTTTGGTGAATGATTCCTCGTTAGCTTTGGGGTTGTTGATGTAGCCAGGCGTAACATTGGATCCTCTGATAGAGATTTCCCCTTCTTTACCCTGAGGAAGAATGTTTCCATCAAGATCAAGAATCACCACCTCAACTCCCTGACCAACACCAACGGTGCCAGGCTTTCTCTGTCCTGGAGGTAAGTTGTTTGAAGTCATCTGATGACAGGCTTCAGTCATGGCATATGCTTCTAGCACTGGAGCATTGAATGTCTTTTCAAGGGCATGGAACGTGGCCGGTGCCAAGGAAGATGAACAAGACCTAATAAATCTGATCTTGGGAATAGGAGACGGAAGTTTGGACTTGAGCAGGATCTGGTGAATGGTCGGAACAGCGGTGTACCAATTGGCCTTGTATCGAATAAAGTCTGACCAAAACACACTTGCCGAGAACTTGGCGGGGATGATGACTCGACCACCCGAACCCAATGGAGCCAGGAACCCCGCTAACAGTCCATGTACATGGAATAACGGCATGACAAGATAGGAGCTGTCAGCAGGAGATAACTTGTAGGTGTTTATGATGTTAGTGACCGTGCGAGCCATGTTGGCATGAGTGAGAGGCACAGCCTTTGGACGGCCCGTGGTACCAGAAGTGTGGAGAACAAAAGCCACATCGGTTGGTTTAGGAGGAGGTGGGAGTGAAGACAGAGAAACAGGCGAGAGATTACCTTTGAACTTCAGATCAAGAACAACCTTGTCGCCAGACCAATAAATTTCAGCGACTGCCGCATTGAATTTCTTAGCGGCCGCAACAGCAGGATAATTCGAAGCCACCGATCCTTTGGGAACAATCACAAGAGCCGATTTGACATCTTCAATATAGAAAGCAAATTCAGACTCCTTGTAGTTTGGATTCAGCGGAGCTGCCGTGAAAGACGAACTGGTGGTCGCAATGAAAGAGACGGCAAACTCGATAGTATTTGGTAACGAGATGGAAATAGCAGTCTTTCTTGGCAAGTCGAGTTTGGACAGTTCCAGCTGGAATGATTTGACGGCTGAAAACAGCTGCCCGTACGACAAACTAACACCGTCCGGGATGACGATGGCCTGCGACGTCTCGGATGACTGACCCAGTTGCTGATAAAACGTAGACATTCTATTTAGTGAAGATCGAAATGTCGACGAACCAACGGTTTTCGGGGAAATATCGATTATATTTATAGATAGACACACACCCAAACAATGGCTCTCTGCTGCTTGAGCCGCAGGGTTCAGTAGGTCTGGCAAATGACGTATATGTTATTTTATTATTGTGTCATACAAGAGGTGTAGCCAATAATGGCAGCACGGAGGATCGATTGCGAGAAAATTGCCATTGTTATGCCTGTCAAGCTTTTGCTCAGGGGGTAGTGAGGTCAGATAAGCCCGAGCCTCAGACAGCCGCTTGGTACGGAAGCTGCTAAGCGCAGGTGGGGGGGTTCATCCGTCGGCAAAGGGCCCTGAGGGGCTCGGGCTCTGCCTCCGGCGGCTGGGCGCTGCCCAGACCCGTTGCTCCGCTTCGCGGAGAGCGGAGAGTCGGGGTGATGGGGACCGCTCGCTCCTCGCCCTCCGCGAAGCGGAGCAACGGGTCTGGGCAGCGCCCAGCCGCCGGA
>JAJMIG010000171.1:0-24235 GCA_030583365.1 Sugiyamaella japonica | reverse complement strand
GGCCCCCGGCCCTTGTTCCACGGGGCCCCACGACTCGGCCTCGTTTCGGATGTCTCAGAGGCTTGTGGAGGTCGGTGGTGTCTCAGAGTCGCTGCTGTGCATACCAGGACGGTTCCTTTGACCCACGCCTGCATGGATGGATCCCCGCTGGGACGCATGGAACCTGTGGCAGATCGTGGGGTACATGGCGGTGGCGCACGGTGTTTGTTTATCAGACGCTTATCGGTTGGATAATCATCCCCGCACGAGCGACCGGGGACGGGGATGGGCATAGGGTGGGGTCGCCGTGTGTTGTTTACCCCCACGATTTGCGTCCGGGCTGCCACAAGCCCTACATTTTGGTCGTAGTGGTAGTGGTAGTCGTAGTGGTAGTCGTAGTCGTAGTCGTAGTCGTAGTCGTAGTCGTAGTCGTAGTCGTACTCATACTAGCCACTCGAAACTAAATTGCTCCTCTCCTCAACCTTGTTAAGCGAACCAGTCTATGGCGCAACGTATAGTGCCGCTTATCTTTACCGAGGCGTGGGATAAACAGATCGACGTACGTCATTGTATCGCGGTCCACCCGACGCTCTCCGCCGATAACGCCAGCTCCGTCACAGCAGCTTCTCATTCTGTAGCACTTTGCCGGCCTTTGTTTCACAACGTCATTTGGTCGGCCAAAAAAAAAATTTACGCCCTTCCGAACCTAGCTTCTGGCTAGCTTGTGACTAGCTTCTATTGTTCCATGGGGGTGGTCCGCACGGCTATTGTTACTATTCCGAGTGCCAGGCTAGTGCGATGAGATCACACCTGCCGAGAGCCGTGAGCAGCTAATTTCCGCTCGCGCACGCACGCAACCCCCGCCGCACCACTCCCGACGGATAAATAAACGTCATCCGGATAAAAAACTCCCACACCCACACACCCGCTGCCCAGACCCGTAGCTCCGCTTCGCGGAGGGCGTGGAGCTGGGGCGCCGCACGGCGCCGCACAGACGGTGATGCGTGGGCTGCTGTCGGTTCGGGGGGGTATGGCCCAGGGGTACACGAGCTGGCGAGGTGGGACGTGCACGAAGCCTCCGCGAAGCGGAGCAACGGGTCTGGGCAGCGCCCAGCCGCCGGAGGCAGCGCCCGGCAACTCGCGACGGGGCCCTGCATATGCTTGTATCGGCCGTTGAGGAGGGGGTGCCTCGATAGTGTGATAATGTTGTGTAGAGAGCACAAAGCGAAAAAGGTGGATTCGCTTAGGAGACAGGAGGGAGGGTTATTAGTAGCGATAAGCAGCACTCAGTCATTTACATTTGATACCTTATCGGAGGTAGCCAGGGAGCCCAGTGTGCACCGACCAAGAACGAACGAGAACATAGCGAGGACGTAGCGAGGACGTAGCGAGGACGTAGCGAGAATAAAGAAAAGAGAGAAGAGAAGAGAGAAGAACAGACGAGAGGATCAGGTTCGGGCCACTTCATTTCCGTTAACGCGAATATCACAGAGGACGACAACGGAACGATAGAACAGAACGACAGGATTGATTTTTATAGAACTGTGTTGTGGGAGTGTTAATACCATGCCAACTCCAGCCGAACAGCAGATCCAGGTTCATACGGAAATAGTGCCCGATACAGTGGCAGACGACAAGCTGTACCCAAGACAGCCGGATGACGACGATATCATGGCTGTTGATGACGAGAACAATGACGGCCGAAACAGTGAATGCGAGAGACCGGCATTCCAAAAGACCGCAGCTCTAGCACCTGGCACATCGACGTCGTCGATTAAAGCGAGCGTCGGCCGCAGGAAGAGCGGGCTTAATCACGACTTGGATATTTATGAAAACGACAATGAAACCGAAACCAGAGACTTACAACTCGCCAACAACACGACCACTGGTAACTCGAAGCATATCTCGTCAATTATCAATATAGACGCCTATTATAATCACTTTTTCACCAAACACGACACAGCCACTTGTACATCATCATTTTTAAGACCTGGAAGCATGTTTGCTGGAACCCAGCAGTCAGGCAGGTTCACATATGAAGTGAATGTGGAAATCAAGCGAGTCGACATGGAAAATGCATTTCTGTGTGGATATCTTCGTATCGAAGGGTTAACGGAAGAGCGGCAGACGTTGATCACGTATTTCGAAGGAGAAATGATCAGTGACAAGCATTCATTTTATACCAAGCGAGAAGATTGGGGAGCCAACGAGAAAACAGATGTCGCTCATTGGTCGCGGTTCCCACCCTGGCGGATGATTGCCAAACAAGCCAAAGATCACAAATATGTCCATGAAAAGTATACTGACAAGTCACACATCTACATGCGATGGAAAGAGTGCTTTCTGGTTCCTGACCATCGGGTTGTAGACATCCAGGGAGCATCGTACGCCGGGTTCTACTATATCTGTTTTGATCAGTCGAATGGATCGTTTACGGGATTTTATTTCCATCAGACGTCGGATAAATACCAGCAGCTGGATCTATCCTACTGTCAGAACTCGGGCCAGTATCCCCGTTATGAATTTCGATGAGTGAACTTTGCATTATATGATGGTTGGTTGGTTGTGTTTATTTGTTTATTGTGCATATAGTATCTAGTTTTATGTATACAACTGTTGGTTACTAATAGACTGCTCGTTGAACAGCGACCCAGTGCCCAAATGTTGGTATGATTAGGATTACCCGATAGTGCCAATAGACTCCTTTGTAAAAATCTTGCCTGGGTTGAGCAGCTGGTCAGGATCTAGAGCCAGCTTGACAGTTCGCATGAGCTGAACAGCCTCGACTCCCAGCTCCTCAACCAGGTAATCCACTTTGCCGGCTCCTATGCCATGCTCACCTGTACATGTGCCTTCGAGCTCAAGACCTTTATGAACAATATTTCCGGCTACCTTTTTGACTTTTTCGAAATCTTTCTCTTCGTAGGCAATTGTAGCATGGAAATTTCCATCTCCAACATGGCCCAGGCACGCTCCAAAAAGACCCGACTGCTCAAGATCGTCTTCGGTGTTTTTCACCAGATCGGCCAGCTTGGACATGGGTACTGCAACATCGGTGGTATAAATCTTGCCGTTAGCAGGCCCCAGAGCCATGATTGACCACAGTGCTTCTTTGCGAGCAGACCATAGTTTGTGCTGTTCCTCCTTATCGGAAGCAAACTCAAACTTGTTCCCAGAGTACTTCTTAGCTATGGCTTTCGCTTGCTCGATTTGTTCCTTGACATACGATCTGGTGCCGGAAAACTTGAACATTAGAGTAGGTCTTTCGTCCCATTTACGCGCTGTATAGCCTGCCTTATTAACACAAGCCATTTGTAAATGGTCCATAAACTCCACAGCATGCACTGGGATTCCCGCTCGAATAATGTCACTGGCAGTTTCGGTCGCATCATACACTGTAGGAAACGAAACTACTCCAATACTGGTGTGTGGAGGAACCACATGGAGTTTGACAGTGATTTCCGTAATGAGTCCAAGAGTCCCTTCAGATCCACAAAACAGATGATTCAGATTATAACCAGCAGACGACTTTCTGGGTCTTTGTTTAGTTTTAATGATCGTACCGTCGGCCAAAACAACCGTAAGGTTAACAATATGATCCCTCATAGGTCCATACTTGACACAGTTGGTGCCCGAGCACGACGTGGCCACCATGCCACCCAACTTGGCCGTTGGACCGGGATCAACTGCAAAGAACAGGTTATTCCCAAGCTTCTCTAGATGGGCATTCAATTCCATCCATCCAACTGACGGCTGCACCGTGGCATCCATGTCGTCAGCACGAACTGCCAGGATCTTGTTCATGTGCATGAAATCAATACAGATTCCTCCATACGGAGCACTAAAATGACCTTCTAAACTTGATCCTCCGGAAAACCCAATCATGGGTAGCTTGTATTTATGACACACTTTGGCTACCTCAGACACCTCTTGGGTGGTCCTAGGATATACAATGGCAATTGGGTTCGTGTCGATGTTGTACGTCGACCATTCCGAGTACCCATGCGACTTGAGATCATCTTCTTCAGTGGAAACGCCCTCGTCGCCAAGAATCCTTTTCAATTCTGGAAGCGCCTGGACAAACTCCGCTTTGCCGCCATATCGAGGGGTGGTCCACACCTTATCAATGGATGAGCTTCGCCGTTCTGTGCCATATACTGTTTTTGCAGCAAAAAACGACACCACGCCCCCCACCACTGCTGCCAGACCCACTGCCAGTGTGAACGACGAACCTGAACCTGAATCTTCACCACCCGTCTTCTTCTCTGATCCGTTGACCCCGGAACTGGGCGCCAAACGGGCCTCTTTCTTCTCGGCAGATCCACCCGAACTGCTATTTCGTGCCGCAATTCTCCACCCACTCTGCGAAGCCAATCTTGGCATTCCTCGCCTAGCAACAACTGCCAATCGATTCATTCTTACCACACACACTTTCTCTCCCTCACAAGATCAGGAAGCCAACAACCACCCACTGTCCAACTACATTTTAGTTCCCCAGAAAGACCCCCGGTCACGTGAAATCCCGCCGGAATTGCCTATTCAAACGACTATCTCCGTGAAGCAAGTAACGGATATAAATAATCCAGCAAGGAAACCCACCCGGGGGCACCGGGAACGGTGGGGCGCCTCCGGCGGCTGGGCGCTGCCCAGACCCGTGGCTCCGCTTCGCGGAGTGTCTGGACCACACTGTAGGGGTTCAGGGGTGCGATCACGGCTCGTTTATATACTTGGAAAATTAACGTCATACAGGATACATGAGATATGACAAGGTCGTGAGCTGTTGCTCGCCTAGCCGTTCCCGGTTCGTAAAGCGCCCCTGAGAGCGCCCCTGAGAGCGCCCCTGAAAGCCTTATCACTTAGCCCATATCTACTGAATACCGCTATGGCCTTTCACCGCCATTATAAATTATAACTCTATCCACCCTCGGATAATGCCATGTAAACGAGAATACGATTTAAACGAGATAAGCAGTCGTGGTTAGGGTGCCCTTGCTCAGGGGGAATCATGTCTCGAGGGAAGCTGAAGTAGGTGGTAAGTAAGATCTATGTTATTCGTATAGACCGGCCAGTTTGTTGTGAGCGTTGATTGCATTTGTGTAATCTCTGGACTGGTCATCATGTAACAATCAGCTGGACTAGACATCTCACGAAGGAGCGGTGAACAATATACATTTGATTAATATCAGCAGCAAGCGACCACTACGCATAACCGAACCACACATAGCCACATAACCGTTGACAGGGTCTCGGCCAACTTCTGTGAGCCGGCTCTCGCTCAGATGTGTCCCTGCATCGAACACCCTCCTGCACACTGATTCTATGCGACATGTACGATCAGCAGTGCAGCTCATCTCCAACACGACAGATGCGACTGCTCGCTTAGAGCATCAAACACATCACACCACTTTAATCCTGGGCAGGACTGACACTCGAGTGGCTCTGTTATTATTATGTACACATATAAATAGTCGAGGAATACTAGAGCAAACTAAATTCCATTCATCAAACATTCAACATGGAGTATGTATTGAGATGGTAGCACTGGTGATAGCACCGCCGTAATATCGCTACTAACTATCTAGAAACTTGACTCAGACCCAGCCAAGCCCTTTCGTTCCCTTGCAACAGTTCAACCTGCTGGAAAGAGCATGGACTTCGTATTTCAACTACATAGATAATCCGTTTCTGGCCACGGGGCTGCTGCTTTTGATATCTCACGAAGCAGTCTATTTCGGCCGATCTCTGCCATGGGCCATTATTGATATGATGCCATATTTCCGAAAATATAAAATCCAAGACACAAAAATCCCTAGCATCCAAGAGTACTGGCAGTGTCTCAAGTCTGTACTATTGGCACATTTGTTTGTCGAGGCGGTTCCCATTTTCGGATTCTATCCCGTGTGCGAATATTTCAACATCTCTATCAAGGCTCCGTTTCCAGCCTGGCAGACCATGGCGTTGCAAATTGCTGCTTTTTTTGTCGTCGAAGATACTTGGCATTACTGGGGCCATCGAGCACTCCACACAAAACTATTATACAAACGAGTCCACAAACAGCATCATAAATACGCTGCTCCATTTGGTCTAACTGCAGAATACGCTCATCCTATAGAAGTGGCTTTCACTGGTACTGGTACAGTAGGAAGTCCTCTTTTGTGGGCATATTTATTTGGCAATTTACACCTGGTTACTGTTTTATTGTGGATTGCATTGAGATTGCTCCAGGCTATTGATTCTCACTCGGGCTACGAATTCCCTTGGTCTCTCAGTCATATATTACCTGTATGGTCTGGAGCGGATCATCATGACGACCATCACAAATATTTCACTGGAAACTATGCCTCATCTTTCCGATGGTGGGATTATTTTTTGGGTACTGAAACGAACTCGACTGTGAAAAAGCGAATGGAATCTAACAAGAAGAAATAACAAACCAAGTAATATATTTAATAAACGTAAACGTAACCGGATAAGCAACAAAGTTATGAGCCCTGCATCACCGAGCGGAAAAATAAACACACGGCTGAGTCGCACTCTCCACCCCGATAATAGCATCGCAGATCACATGCATATCTAAACCTCAGGGGTAATCTTCGCGTCAGTATCGCGTCAGTGACTCTAATCAACTATGAAAGTTCTTTGTATAGCAGAGAAGCCGTCAATAGCAAAGAGCGTGGCTCAGTCACTGTGTGGTGGGCAGTTTCGAACGGTAAGTATGGAGAGACTAGGATCAGGGA
Organism: Sugiyamaella japonica; assembly: GCA_030583365.1. Classification (NCBI taxonomy): domain Eukaryota; kingdom Fungi; phylum Ascomycota; class Dipodascomycetes; order Dipodascales; family Trichomonascaceae; genus Sugiyamaella; species Sugiyamaella japonica. The sequence goes on along the minus strand of JAJMIG010000171.1, from coordinate 17,519 downwards.
CTTTTTGGACTAATGTGAATTCAGCGGCCATCGAAAAACAAATACATTAAAAACTATGATTTTGCCTTCAATTTCCGAGACTGGGGACCTTGTGATGTCACGATTACAAGTGTCATGGGCCATATCAACTCGTTGGACTTTCCAGACCAATATCAGAGGTGGAATACTGTGGATCCAAGTGCGTTGTTTGAGGCACCCGTCATCATGAAGGAGAACAATCTGGACGTGGCGTCGAATATTAGATCGGAGAGCAGAAATGCAAACAAATTATTTATATGGACAGATTGTGATAGAGAAGGAGAGAATATTGGATGGGAGATTTGTAAAATAGCCCAGGCTACGAATCGCAGACTGATAGACAGCGATATCAAAAGAGCTATTTTTAATAACACTGACCCTAGTCATATCCGACAGGCTGCGTTGAGACCAGTCGATCTGGATCTGAAACAATCCAATGCTGTACTTGGGCGGTCCGAGTTTGATTTAAGAGTTGGTGCTGCTTTTACCAGGTTTCTGACAATGACCTTGAAGAACTCGGTACCGGCCCTGGCAGAGGAAAAGGTTATTTCGTATGGATCTTGTCAATTTCCGACCTTGGGATTTGTGGTTGATAGATATAAACGGGTGAAAGATTTTAAGCCCGAGCCGTTCTGGTATATTGATGTAAAGGTCAAAAAGGGGCGCAAGACCGTGTCCTTCAACTGGGATCGGAGCCGATTATACGACCGAATGGCTACAACAATCATTTATGAGCGGTGTCTCACCAAGTCCAATAAAGGGACTGTTACGAAAGTCGACAGTAAGCCCACTTCGAAATTCAGACCTCTTCCATTGACGACCATTGAGCTTCAGAAGCAAGGGGCCCGATTTTTGAAAATGAGCTCGAAGAAGATTATGGATGTAAGTAAACGGTGCGAACCAATCGCGCAAACTACAGCACCACTAACAAAAAACAGCTTGCCGAGAGGCTGTATAATCTTGGATTCATCTCGTATCCCAGAACTGAAACGGACCAGTTTGATTCCGCCATCGATCTCCACAAACTGATTGAGAAGCAAAAGCACGATGATAAATGGGGTCAATATTCCCAAGAGTACGTATACAGCTCGCGAAGCGAGCACAACCAGGTCTGGGCGGAGCCCAGCCGCCGGAGGCATAGAACTAACTAGTAGACTTCTGGATGGGAAATTCGTTGAGCCACGCAAGGGCAAACACGACGATAAGGCACATCCGCCTATTCATCCGATCAAGGGTCTTGGAGAGGACGCCGGACTGGATGCAGACCACCGAAAGGTCTACGAGTTTGTTACCAGGCACTTTCTGGCGTGCTGTAGTGATAATGCCAAGGGCCAGACGACGAGCGTGCAATTGGACTGGGGAGATGAGATATTCAACACCAGCGGGCTGGTGGTGCTGGAGCGCAACTTTCTCAATGTATATGTGTATGTGAAATGGGAAACTAACGAACTGCCTGAATTCACGGTTCATGAACAGCTGGATATCCATGAAGCTCTTTTAAAGGAAAGCAAGACGTCGGCTCCTACACATCTCACTGAACCAGAACTCATTGCACTGATGGATGCCAATGGAATAGGCACTGATGCGACTATGGCCGAGCATATTGAAAAGGTTGTCACGAGAGGGTATGTGGTTAAGCATACTCTTGGTGGAGGGCGAGGAGGAGGAGGAGGAACTGGTAGTAATAGTGCACTTCCAGTGCTGATTCCGTCTAATCTAGGAATCGCGTTGGTGGAGAGTTATGATCAGATTGGATTTGATATGGCTCTGACCAAGCCGTTTCTGAGGAAGGAGACGGAGGAAATGATGAAGAAAATATGTGAAGGGCAAATCACCAAGGACCAGTTTTTACAACAGACTCTTCGGCAATATAAAGCGGCGTTTACTTTGGCCAACCAGCAGAAGAACGTTTTAATATCGACTGTAAAGAAGTATTTCTAGGATGTTTATTTAATGTCGTTATCTACAGGAGACGGGAGGGGGGATATCGGGGACTTTTCCAAGCGAGAAAGTGGGAGAGTTGAAGGCGGACTGGAATTCTGCGCTGAGCTGGTCCATGGAGAACAGCTTTTCAGGATTCTTACCTTGGATGTAGCGTTCGGCGCCTGAAGGGGAGATGCGCGATGATGAAACGAAAGGCGAACTTTTGGAGTCACTCCCGGTGGTAGAAGAGGTGTCAGTTGTGATTGTAGTAGGTGCTGACAAAGGGTTGTGAGTGGTGTTAGTGTTACCAATTGACAGCGAACCGAATGACGGCAAGGTGTGGCCAAATGGGTCGGTGGATGTTGGTGTGGCGGTTCCAAATGCAGATGTTGAAGTAGTGGTTCCAAATGGGTTACCAGGGGTAGTGGTAGTGGTAGGTGTCGAAGTTGCTGCGTTCGTCTGTTTAGCAGGAGTTGCAAAAGGATTTGGGTCTGTGGATTTGCTTGCTAGCTGGCCGAATGGTGATCCGGTGGTGGTGGAAGCGGTTGGCGTGTTTTCCTGTTCTCTAGCAAGAACGCCAAAAGGATTCGAATTGGCAGACTTGTTTGCCAACTGGCCAAACGGCGAAGATGAAGTGGTAGCCATCTGGCCGAATGGTGATCCGGTGGTGGTGGAAGCGGTTGGCGTGTTTTCCTGTTCTCTAGCAAGAACGCCAAAAGGATTCGAATTGGCAGACTTGTTTGCCAACTGGCCAAACGGCGAAGATGAAGTGGTAGCCATCTGGCCGAATGGAGACCCAGTGTTGGCAGTAGTGGTTGGGGTCTTGTCCCCTTCATTAGCAAGAACACCAAAAGGATTCGAGCTAGCTGACTTGTTTGCCAGCTCACCAAAGGGTGAAGATGAAGTGGTGGCCATCTGACCGAATGGAGACCCGGTGTTGGCAGTAGTGGTTGGGGTCCTGTCCCCTTCATTAGCAAGAACACCAAAAGGATTGGAGCTAGCTGACTTGTTTGCCAGCTGACCAAACGGCGAAGAGGAGGAAGATGTGGTGGTGGCCATCTGACCGAATGGCGACCCGGAAGTCGCAGTCGTAGGCGCAGTGCCAGTCGATCCAAAAACCGACGTAACCGACGTATCTTTCGAGCTGGCAGCTAAAGAGCCAAATGGAGATGAAGAGCCTCCAGTGCCAGCTGACGACTGGCCGAATGCTGATGACCCATTTTGAGAGCTTGCCAACGCTCCGAACGGAGATGCAGATGAGAAAGCGGTCGTGGCCGCATTCGCGTTCGCGTTCGTCGACTGACCAAACGGCGATGAAGAGGGCGATGCAGCATTTGTAGCAGCAGCGTTGTTATTGGCACCAACAGAACCAAACCCCGAACCACTGGCAAATGGCGTTCCACTACCAAAAGCTCTACTGGCTGTATTTGCGGGTTTCGCCAGAGATGCTAAAGAAGACTGCCCGAACCCATGGCTTCCAAAGCCTGAGCTTCCAAAGGCACTTCCTGAGGTTGACGAGGTATTTCCAGTAGACGACGTTGTACTTCCGAACCCACTCGACCCACCTCCAAAGGCACCTGAACCGAACCCGCCTCCACTGGTAGTGCCACCAAACGTGTTTCCCGTAGTACTACCGAACGTGTTCCCAGTACTACCGAATGTGCTCCCAGTACTACCGAACGTGCTCCCAGGACTACCGAACGTGCTTCCAGTACTACCAATCGAACTTCCCGTACTACCAAACGCGCTCCCCGTACTACTACCAAATGCGTTACCACTTTTAAAAGCCGACGACGCTCCAAACCCACCACCGCCGGTAGAAGACGATGGCGACCCTCCAAAAGCACCTGTTCCAAATCCCGCTCCAGCTCCCGCTGCTGCTCCCGCTGCTGCTCCCGCTCCCCCTCCCTCTCCCTGAATCGGACCGTAGGGCTTCATCGATTGCGTCTCGGACTTTTCTAAATACCTGCCTGCTCGTCTCGTGTCATCTTTGACATATTTCACTTTCGTGTCAAAGTCTTGCTCTTTAGAACGCAGTTCGCTCTCATACTGCTGTAAGGTGCCGTTTTCTCGGGCTTGATATGCCATGAACCTCAGCTCTTCCTGCGACAGATCGCATCCATTAATGAGATTCGTGTGAAATGGAAGTGAATAGGACGAATGTTTCCAGTTTACTGGTCTTCTCAGGTCATCATTGACTTCTCGACCAAACGCCTCGAAAATATTCTGCTTATTGTTTCGATTGTTGGTCAAGTATTTGGAAAACGTATCAATATGTAGAAACTTGCAACTATCGCCTCGGTTACATCTTCCTTGCGAATAGTAAGTGCACGGATCTCCCTCGGGCATTTGGAATGACAGTAGTAGTAGTAGCAGTAGAAGAAGGAATATGGTTGAAGCTCAGGGTATCTGGAAGTATATTGGATGCGGCTGACATGGACTACTTAGGTCTGAGGTCTGAGGTCTGAGGAACTTAGAATAAACAAATGTCAAATTAGCGTAGGATAGTCAAATCATACCTGCTCTATCATGAATCCTTGTAGTTGCAATGCCAATGCCAATACCTACAAAAAACCGAGCCGACTGGATAAGCTTGATTGAGCTTTATAGACCTTCACTGAGTGTGAAGAAAGAACATGTGAAACTCATCAAGAACCAACAAACTGACGGCCATTTAAAACCAGATCATGTGTTTAAACGGTCGAGTCTAGATCGCATTGATAGAGACGTTCTTGGTGCGTTGACGTTTATACAAGCAAATGTCACTCTTCATATTGTCCAGGACTTGAAGTGTTCTACCGACTGGATAGTGGCTGTTCAAGAAGATGTCTTTATACCGACAATTGAAGAGTACTGTGAAGCACTCGACCCAGATAATGACGAGGATCCGTTGTACTCAATGTTCTATAATTCCCTGACCAAAGTCTGTAAGAATATATCGACTTTCTACCGAGAGTTGGCCAGAAGAATCATCCAGACGTATGGATGCACCCCTGATATCAGCAGATTATTTGAATCTCTGGGATTAAACCAAGAAACTGCTGTCTGTTTAAGAACAGACGAACGTTTTCTGCGTAAAGTCCTTCAACAGATTATCTTTCAGTTGGGAAACGTCAGTCAATACGGTACCAAGTACAGGCCTGTGCGAGATGATGCTATACCAGCAGATCCATATAGACAGAGTCTGATCTACTATCGAACAGCTATGAATATAGCTTGCCCAAATTCGCTCATGTGTCATTCTCTCGCAAGGACTGTCTACAAAGCTGACAGCAATTCTACGTTTAAAGTGCTATACTGGTTTTGTCGAGGATTTGTAACAATGGAAATGGTGGCTCAGAAAGATTTAGATGAGGCGGCTAGCTTGGTATTACCTGAACATGCTCTACCGACCGGCGATGACTTGGATTTTGAAGAGTACACTAAGCTTTCGTTTGGATATCTAACAGGAGTATATGAGAAGCCTCCTGCAAGCAAAATGCTATTAGGGCTAGTCGAATCATTGGCAGAAACGGAGCTTATTCGACTGGCAGTTTTACAGATTATGTTTATTGAAATATCCGACAGACTGGAGTTTGACAGCGGTCGACATGACATTTTACTGGAATCAAATATGGGGCTCATGAATTACATGCTCAGACAAACAATCGATACTTTTGATGACCCGGTGAACAGAGCCTTGCCGGCATTACGAATCTATGTGAATTGGTTCTGTATTTATTTCACCCATCCAGATAGCAGGTCACTGGTGGAATTGGAAGCGGTTAGGAGTGCTATTGACAATCTGCGTTTGCTAGTACAAATGATTTATCGACAATATGGATGTCCGTACAATATTTCGACGGCTGAACCGGTCCGAGATATAAACGACTTGGGGTTACTTTTGAATGAAGAAAAAGAGTGTCTGAATCTCTCGTTTGATAACCTCTTTGATGGACATCTGACTTGCCTCGTAGATTGTCCAGATGTATTACATGGCACACGCACACGCACACGTACACGCACTGGCACTGGCACTGGCACTGGCACCTCACACATATCACGCACCATCTACGAATATCGACTACAGTGTATATTATATAATATACTGAAGATGTCGCCAATTCAACCGCCGTCAGCTACCGAACCGTGTAATTCAGATGACACAGTCGTAATGCAGCCACGAAAGCAAAAGTAATAAATATTTATAAGGTAGAGCTACACACATAGGTCGAGCGCATGTGTCTAATTTTTAAATAACTTTCTCGCCTTGCTAAGTAAAGACTCCTGCTGTCTGGCAGCATTCACATTGCCATAGCCACCTCGGCCAATCGAAGAGTTGCTTTTAATGGGAAACGGGTCGTTATCAAACGCACCAGCTGTATCATCAACGTCTTGAGCCAGTCGGGCACTTTTATCATCGTTATTGGCTCTCATATTGCCAGCTCCTCCTCGCCCAGTGGTGTAAACCTTTTGGGTGATCTTAGGAACCCCTTCGCCCACCTTGCCTTCGGTTGGATGTGGCGCCTCGTCTCCATGCTTGATATTACCAGCGCCACCTCTGCCAGTCGAAAACGCCACTCTACCAGGAGACGGTGTTCTTTCGTGGCTATCGCGGTTCGACGTTTGAGGAGGTGGGGTTAAAGATGATGACATGATATTCTCGACACTGTTGAGGTGATTCTCGCAAAAATGAATAACAAACTAGCTGGTTGTGGTCCTTGTTCTTTCTGTCCTTGTTGGCGGTATTGTATCTGCTTGGCTGGCTCTTGGCAAATCTAGAGGCTCAAGAGATTCTGACACTTGCAATGACCTGAGCCTCAGCTCAGTAGGCTTTCTCAGAAACTCTATTTCCATGTCTACCGACCTGCGTAAGTCTGTGCATGGCCTGAATCGGAGCATGCACAGAATTATGCACAAGAACAATTCCAACGCTGATCTATTTATATTATTTCTAACCTAGTTATAGAAAGCATGTCTTAATCCATCAGTAGTCTCCTTAACAAGTCGCTTACCTTGAGTAAGAACATCGTCCATGACCATGACAGTGTGAGGGACTCCGGGGTAAATGACCAGATTAACATCGACACCCGCTTGTTTGAGTTTGTGGGCATACTCTTCACCTTCAGTACGCAGCACGTCGCATCCAGCTACTGCAATAAAGGCAGGAGGACAGGTCTTGAAACTTTCGGCAGGATAAAAGAAAGGACTGGCAACCGGATTATTCCAGTCTTGTTTGTTGGGCAGATACAAGTTTCTATACCACATCATCTTGTCTCGAGGTAACTGAACGGTGTTTCGGAACTCATTATATGATAAATGAGACTCACTGTCAGCAGTATTATCACATACAGGAACAATTAATAATTGATATGCCAAGGGAGGATATGATTTGCTGATCTCGTCAGAAGCAAATTTATGAGTCAACACAGCACTGATGTTTCCACCAGCAGAAGAGCCAGCTACTGCGATCTTGGAGTTGTTGATATTCAATCTGCCGGCGTTTTCATACACGTATAATAACGCTTCAAACGCATCGTCAATGCAAGCCGGGAACACATACTCAGGAGCCAGTCTGTAATCGACGGAAATGACAATACATTTGGCATTATCGGCAATATGAGAACAATACGAGTTCTCAGTATCAATGCTACCTAATACCCAACCTCCTCCATGATACCAAACCGTACAAGGCCAACCTTTTTCGGGAGCTTTTCCTAAAGGAGTGAAAACTCGAGCTGGAATGGTAGTATCGGCCTTTGTGTACTTTCTTGGAATCTGTTCATCATGAATGGATTTCAGTTGAGCCAACGCACTCTGACCCGGAATAACGTTTCCACCAGCCTTGATTTCCTTGAGATTACCCAAATGTGTGTATAAAAGATTGGTAGCAGACGACAAATGAGTATTAAAGAAGTTGACATACTCTGGATCAAATCGATCCACAATCAAAGGATCGATCTTATAAGGAGTAGGAGGAATCACTTGTTCGACAGTCATGATGTGAGTTGAGATAGATGGATGCGGATGTTTCTTAGCTGGTTGGTACAACTTATTCCTACTTCAATTCCCTTTATATACTTTATACTAATACTCATTTACACCCACTGTTGTGCTGTGCTGCTGCTGCCTTTGATCTGTCCAGGGGTCGTATCTTTCTATAGGTCCACATGCACCCTACCTTATCATTATCAGGGTGGGGGCTGCCTCGAGGGGGTCGAGATAGTCACCTTGAAGGGGGTCCTGCTGGCGGGGGTCCCCTGTTGGCGGGGGTCGCAAAGCCCGAAGAAGCCCACTGACATTTTGGGGGTCCTCGTCACGCTAATTCGATAACCGCTATCAGCCATCACCTATTGGCCTGATCCCACCTGGACGTTTAGATATTTAAGTATAACTTGATCCTAGAAAGTTTCTGGTTACTCAATCAAACACTGCAATTACTATCAAAAACAAAAATGGCTTATAGACAACTGGTTCTTACTACCGAGGCTCCTGCTCCTCTTCCTGTTCTTTCTCAGGCTCTCATTCACAATGGACTTGTCTATTGTTCAGGCCAAGTCGGTGCTGACCCCAAGACCGGCAAATTGGTCGAAGGTGGTGTCGAGGCCAGAACTGTAAGTATTCATCCACATCCATCAATCGGTATACTAACCAACTTAGAAACAAGTCCTCGAGAACCTGTCTGCCGTGCTCAGGGGCGCCGGCACTACCATCGACAACGTCATCAAGGTGAACATCTTCCTCGACGATATCGACAACTTCGCCAAGGTCAACGAAGTCTACGCCCAGTACTTTGCTGAGCCCAAGCCCGTGAGAACCTGTGTGGCTGTCCACCAACTGCCATTACACACCGACGTCGAGATCGAGTGTATTGCCGCTCTTCCTAAGTAATAAATAATGCCACTTGCATCGGGGCTGTCGCCTCCGGCGGCTGGGCTCCGCCCAGACCTGGTTGCTCCGCTTCGCGGAGGGCCTCGGGGGCTTCTCGGGGGGTTGCGCCTCCGGCGGCTGGGCGCTGCCCAGACCCGTTTGCTCGCTTCGCTCGGCGTCACTGGCTGCTGACACTGAAGTGAAGCAAGCTCTCATTTCAATGGCACCAGTCAGTATTCCGGACCTACGGTCCCAGCTCGAGCGCAGCGAGCTACGGGTCTGGGCAGCGCCCAGAGCGTGGAGGGCCCGACGGTCCTAGTCCGAGCGCAGCGAGCAAACGGGTCTGGGCAGCGCCCAGGGTGCGGTGTAAGATGGATTATATTGCTACTACCAGCCTCTCCAGGCAGACCAGATGTCTACTACTTTGTCGTCTCCATCGGTGATATAGTACCATTGGTAAGCATTGGCAGTGATGCATGAATGCTGGGGAATGATTTGTAGCCTGTCGCCCAGGGAAGGGAAGGAAGGGGTGGGCGAGGAGGCGCCGGGGACGAGAATGCCATGCTCTTGACTGAGACGGCCCACAAACCAGCCTTCGTGACCGGGGGTGAGCACTTGGCCGAGACCGGGGATAGGGCCGGGCTCCCGAGCTAGAGCAATGACTCCGGCGTTGACGAGGGTCTCACCAGGAGCAAGGGACCCTCGGCCTTTGTAACAGGAAGCCACTTCGGCCAGAACCGTACAGGCCACATTGTCCTTGGTGATACAGTTGGTGGCAATCTGCTGTAAATCGCAGAAAGGATAGTTACCAGCGTGAAGCTCTAGTTTGGCAGACAGACTGGCCAGCTTGTCGAGCTCGACGGCTTCGGAAGAATGACTGGTCGGGGTGGATCCGACGGAAATGACGAGATCCAGATTTGGGTTCAACGATTTGGCAATCACGGCTGCTTTATTGGCAGCGTCGATTTCCTGATATAGGAACTTCTTGGCCTCGTCCTGGCTGGAAGATGCATACGAGTGACCGGCGTGACAATAGAAGCCATATAGCGATACGTATTTCGTCGAGTCGAGGGCCTTTCTGATTAGCAGGTCCAACTCGTCAGATTCACTAATGACACCGGCTCTATTAGTTCCCATATTGACTTTGATGAAAATGGACCAAGGCTTCTCGGATGGCGAATGTTCACCAATCAGCAGATCGATCTGACTGGGGTGGTCAATCATGAGACGCAGGGTCTGTCCGGGGATCTCTTTACGAAGAGCCACCAGCTCGCCGAGACGCGACTTTACTACTGGAAGTCCGTATAACACATCGTTGATCTGACCACTGCGATAAAAGGGGATCATTTTCCACGCTTCTAGGAGGGTGGACACAACTACTCGGTCGCATTGACCTTTGGAGCCCAATTGTAACACTACACCCTCGTCGCACTTGTGAGTCTTGACATGGGCTCTAAAGGCTGCTTTCATATTAGCAGCTCTCTGTAACATAGTCTCGCAGTTCTTTTCCATGACCTTGCGGTTGACGATAAACGCCGGGGTGGGGATTTCCTGGAGTGATTTGCCGACATACTCTTTTCTGAGAGCGTCGACATCTGGAGATGAATGAAAAGAAGAAGAGAATGTAACCATAGTGGATGGTGGTTGTGGGATGGTTTGTGAGTCTGGGTATAGTGGATGGTGGTTGTGGGATGGTTTGTGAGTCTGGGTATACTGGCTGGATGTTATCTTAAGTAGGACAGGAGTAGGGGGGATATAGATTACCCCCGCCGGAAGGGATCTCCGCGCTTATCAGTGGTGGGGGTTCAGTGTGCTCACCAGAGTTATCATTAATGGTGCCCACGAATTAGGTAAACAAGGTGGCATCGATACCAATAGAGGTTAGAGTTAGTAGGTTTAGTAGAGGTAGAGGTTTCAGGAGGGGGCAGTGGGGGCTCGGGGGTCACGGCTCATAGGTCAGGGCTCATGGGTCACGGCACATGGGTCGTACTCAGCAGTAATGCATTATAGATAGTATAGATAACGTTATCGATAAAGGTTAGGGCCAACCTCGAGTCTAGTCTATCAAGACCTTTTTCAAACCCTCATTGACTTGATTCATATCCACTTTATTCGACTCATGGTTGTCCATCTCTTGTCGGTGATGCTGGATGCCCTTTAATGTCTCGTATATGAGATTCTTCTCGAGACCGACGAGCTGATGCTGATTGGAGCGAGGCAGGTTGGCCGACGATCCAATGTCCCCCCCGGATTCAATCACCACAAGCAGGGCGTTTAAAAATCGTTCCGCTATTTTATCCGCTCGAGGTACAATGTTATTCAAGAACTTTGTTCTATCAGCTGCGAGAAGAAACCCTTCAACATCATTCAAGTCCACTTCATAGCCACAATAGTACAACTCCAGATAGCCATGGTCCTCGTCCTTGTGGACCAATAAATACTCTTCACAGGCCAACAAGAAAATTAGGTCATCGTGCCAGCGGGGATATGGTGAATCAGGCAAAGGATACGAGATGCGGAATCTGTTAACGGGACGATCCAGAAACCTCGTGAGAAAAGTGTATGGAATGCGCTGTTCGTTTTTTGAGTAGTTATCGGGGTCTAAAAGGTGTACGATGTTGGTATCATCGACAGAGTAGAATCGGGAATATTGCTTGGATGTCTCGTAGCCAGATGGAATAAAGCCATATGTGAATAAGAACTCTCCGGCGCTTTTGTCGGATCCGTAGCTAATAGTTATCTGCTTGTTAGATAGACGAGTCGTATCATCGAGCTTGCCAATAAACAACAGAACCACGTTGCCATTTTCATCCACTTCGTACCGAGCATTGGCGTCCGGGTCGTGATTACATAGATCAATCACCGGCACAAGAGCCAGATCAAACTCTTGTTCTTCTGTTGCTTCGCTTGTTTGCTTTCTAGGAAGACTTTGACTTCTTGATAAAATCCATTCTTCAACCAATTGCCAGTCATGATAGCTGACCTCGGTATCGATCTGACGAGTCGTGGCCGTAGCCGTAGCACCGGACTTGACAAAGTCGGCAATTTCTTTGCGAAACTCCACATTGGAGAAAAAGTCCTCGTATGACAGTTTGAGATTGCTCTTCTTGGCAATAATGGCATCAAATATACTGGATCGCTCCAACTCGTCCAGATCATCGTCAGGCCAGGTAAAAGGCAGGTCGATTTCTTTTCCAGGAGGCAATGTTTTCAGCCACACCGCAAATTCCGAGTCGGGGGTTCCTCGTCGAGAACACAGAATTAGGTAAATCAGAAATCGACTCAAGCATTGTCTAGGATTGGGTGCTAACGGAGACTCGGTCAACTGATCTTCTCCACAACTGGTTTTATAGAGCAGCTTTTTCAGAAACGGTCTTTTATCGGCAAACTGAACAATATTCTGTCTTGTAATGACGAGATCATGAGGGATCTTTACCAAAGGAGTGGTGCTGGTGATACTGGTCACATTACAGTTGTCCTTGAAAAACAGCCCATTTCCAGCATTGTCTGTTTTTCTAATCTCGCAATTGTCATTGATTTCTATCCCATGAGTTTTGACCCATTCCAGCCATTCATTGGCTTTACTAAACGACATACTACTACTACCCAGGTGTATTGAATAATGATGGTATGATCTGATACTGAGAGTTCGACTGAGAGGTAGGGTCTGCGCCACAGACTGTACGGCGCTCTGAATCAGGGCAAGGGCTTACAGTCACAGATAAACCTCTCTTCAAGCTCTCCTTTCAAGTCGATTTTTTTTTTTCCTGGCACACACCTTAGAGCACAGGTACAATGTCTAACTGGGATGACGAAGATTATGAGGTGCCTGTTGGTACAGGAAACTTTGATGACGAAGAAGAAGTAGGAGTATTGGACGATTGGGAAGCGGCTGGAGAATCTGAAGATGAATCGACGCCGTCGGGACCCACGCGAGTGCGTGTGCCTATGGCTCTAAGAGCCGCTGAAAGAGAGCAGAAAGAACAGGAGGAGCGCGAAAAGGCTGCTCTGGCTAAAAAGGCCGAAGAAGATGCTGCTACTCGAAAGCAACGATTAATGAAGGCCGAGGTCGATAGCGATGTCAACAGTGCGGCCGCTTTACTTGGAGCCGCTGATATCCATCCTCGAGCGGCCGCTACCGCCAATGCTCTGGCAGCGGCGGCTGCTACTCCAGTGGCTCCTGCTAAACTGTCCGACTTGGCTATTTTCAAGCCCACCACCAAGCAGGAATTCGAGACGCTGCGCAAAACTCTCGTGCCCATTCTCACGGATCTGTCTGAAAAATCCACACTTCAGTTTTCCAACTTCATCACCGACTTTGTTCGTGATATCTGTAAGCCACTTTCCAGTGACCAGGCTCGTAAGGTCACCAGTACGTTGAATGCTCTGACCAATGACAAACAGCGTGAAGAGCGAACGAGTCGAGGTAAAAAGAAGCCGAAGCCAATTGCCAAAGACACATCTCTTAAGATTGATGCCAGCAAGGACATTACCAATTACGACGACTTTGATGATGCTGATGATTTCATGTAAAGTGAATGAAGAAGTACATGTGAGAAGGGCAATGAACCTAACCGAGCCGAACCGAAGCACGTAAAATAATTGTCAAGGGTCGTGATTTGTGATTCATGATTGGTGATTCGTGGTGATTGGTGACTCGTGATTGTGATTCATAATTTGCGATTCACGATTTGCAATTCACGATTTGCAATTCAGGGGTGTTGCGATTCAGGGGTCATGATCCAGGGCAAGGGAACCATCTACACCTCACATATAAATATTATAGATTACTCCCTTTACCACCCTCTCAACCTATCAACATGATCTGTATTGAATGTACTCACTCGGTTAGCTCTCTATACGTTTCATACTCTCCTACCAATATCCGAAGTACCGCGTGTCCCAATTGTAATAAATTCGCCGATAAATATATAGAATACGATGGAGTGGTTATAGCCATTGATCTGCTTCTATTGAAGCCTCAAGCATATCGACATCTGGTATTCAATGTGCTATCGCCGTCGGAAAAGGTCGATAAACTACATCCCCAAGCCAGGCGGATGTGGCTGTTGATTACACTGTTTGATGTGTATCTGACGTGGGCTCGAGCCGAGAAGAGCGCCCATCCGTCACCCGCGAACCAATTCATTCTACAGCAGCGAGTGCTGGTACAGTATTTCATTTACTTGATGTACTGTATTCTTGACACTGTGATTGTGCATGTTACGATTCGGTTTCTGGCAGCCAGACTCGTCGGTTGGACGAGGCCCAACGCGCTCTCGACTGCCGTTCTGATCGCGTCGTCGTCCAAGCTGTTTCCGATTCTCATGCTCATCTGGTCGTATGATATCCCGTTTGCGGCCAAAGTGGTTGGCTGGGCCGTCAACTTCAATATCGCCGAGGTGCTGACGACGATTCTCAGCTGTGGCTATGCCACGGCCATCGCCATCACTGCCAGTGCCATAATGCTCAAGACGGTATTTTGTGACTATATCTTTACCTCGCTGCTGATGTTGGTTAAAAACGGGAGCCTCCCAACGTAGACAGGCACAACACGAATTACGAATTAACGACCAAATATAATATAAAATGCATACACTCGCAGCCAATCTCCGCGAAGCGGAGCCACGGGTCTGGGCAGCGCCCAGCCGCCGGAGGCGTCACTCCCACTCTTCAAACCGCACCTTTCGCCGCCTGGTGCCGTCGCTGTTGACGAAAATGACCTCGTCGCCCTCGAGACCGATCCACGGACCGTCTAGGGGTTTGATCATGTTTGGGTTGATGTAAGTTTGGAACCGTTCTCGCTGCTCGTCCAGGGTCCGGCTTCGTGAGCGTTGGGTGCGAAGGAGTGATGCCCATTGTGGAGATGTTCTTGATGATAGGGAATTGCGTACAGCATTCATAGGTCCCGAATCGTCGTCATCGTCGTCGTCCTCCTCTTCGCTGTTACTTTCAACAGCACTTCCAGTGACTCGGGTTCCTTCTTCGATCGAGCTGATGGTGCCACTGCCAACTGTGTGGATAGCACGAAGAGCAATAAACTGAAGAAGAGGAGCAGTGCGCTTTTCGAAATTGTACCAATAAGCAAACGTCAGGATCGGTAAAGGAAACAGAATCGTGGCTAGAAAGTACGCCTTTTGTAACGCCAGCATGCCAGCCATGGCCAGATGGAATAACACAATGCCCACACACACTCTACGGAAAATTAACGGCCATGCCTGGCCTGTGGAATGCTGAGGATGCACCATCGAGTACATGAGCTGATACTTGTAAGTGAAGTAGCCGAAAATGAAATAAATGGTTCCAAAGGCCAGAATCTTGGTCGACAGCACACTGTATAGAAGCACAATGATGAGTATCGACAACGGCTGAGGCAAATGGATTCCATAGTTGAAAATAGGCGGCTTGTAGAGGTCTCGATAATCTCGTGGAGACCGACACTGGGCAGCAAATAGAGGAAACCGTACCATACTACCCATTTGAAGCAGCCGTAACGGAAACATTCCAATCCCCTGTAAGATTATCAAGTCAACATAGAACAGCGACAACTGACTCATCTGTTTGGCTAATTCATAGGCGATTTGGGTGGTATCTTTAAGATACGACCAATAGCTGGCTCCTGCCACGGTCAAGAATAAAAACAGATTGTAAAACACATAGAAAAAGTTCTTGCTAATAACCGACAGCTCCACTTCTCCATGAGATACAAAGCCCTGTAGAGTCGACAAATACACATAAAAGTACGGCATAATGACATTAAACAGAGTCAATAACAGAGGAGGTAGAATACCCGTCACAAACGTCAATGCCCATTCCGACTGTTCCAGCAAATGCGCCAAAGCAGGCCACATTTTCTTGATCGATTCATACTCCAAAAACGATGCCAACGACGTAAGAGGCACTAAACTGGCAACCGTCAAAACGGCAATTGCAAACGTGATTGAATACGTTCGCACAAACTGCTCTCCTTTGCTCATATACAGGTTTCTCCATACCACGTCATGTGGAGCCGGCGCAGTGGCGGCAATCAGTCGATACGGTCTTGGATCCAGAACTGCCTGGGCCGACATTTGAGCGCTGGCCACAGAGTCCATAGTCACAAACGCAGTACTGGTGGCGGGAAACTCGCTCTTACGAACTTCGGTAATATCCGCATCAATCTCTTCAAGCATATACGTATACTTGTCAATGACATCCACCTTGGGTCCCCACAGCCCAAGAAACCCTTCTCGTTCAGTTGGTCTAGTGAATCCTCTTGTTTTCAATCCGAGTTGTAACGAGCTCTGTCGTGGCATCAACAAACTCGACTGTTCGTTTGAATCCGTCAAATCCTCGTAATCAGATTCAAACGCTTCAAGTTCATCAATCACCTGTTGACCCACTGGTACTCGAGATAGGTCATTTGAGCTACCACCACCACCACCACCACCGGTAAGTGCAACAGCAGGAGCAGGAAACCCGTTCTGGCTCTCAGAGTCCCACGTGGGACCGAGATACTCGCTCCACGCATGTTCAAGCTTGAGAATCACCGCCTGGCGAATGTCAAACAACCGGTCAAGTTCCTGCCAGTTGCGGCAAAAACTCACTGACCGCACCGTCCCAATGCCCAGACTTTCGATATGCTCCTTCAGAGCTGCTTCTGTTCGCAATCTTGGAGAGATGCCCGACACCCGGATGGTGCGATCGGTGATCGAGTTCTGACAGCCCAGATATTTCTGGCGCACTCGCAGCACTTTCAGCGTCTGTCGCAGCATCACCGCAGCTGCAAACATGGTAAATAAATAAGTGAAGACGACATATGTCCACAGATATGTCTGATAGTCTTCTGGAGACGAGCCATCTCCGTTATTGGGCTTCTTGGTCTTCTTACCAGCGCTCACATAGTCCTCCCCCTGGTCGTACTTGCCCGTGAAATGCAATCTTATAGGACTAATAATCGTCACCGCACAAAACGTACACAGCGACAACAGCTGGATCGAAGCCTTGAAAAACCCCAGAAACACAAACGCATCCAGTCCCGCGTACTCCAAAATCTCCTGCTCGCTGATATTATACAATGCCACCAGCCACCCAAACACCGACCGGGGCAAAGGAGGAATCCCCTTCTTCCGAGACGTTCGCGCAGCATACAGCTTCGGCCATCGATACCGTAGAACGCAAAACGTCACAAACGATATACTTCCCAGTGCCACAGCAATCACGATCTGGGTTCCCAGCACTCGCGTGGAAGGTCTTCTCGGATCAAAGTCCGGCTCCGGATTGTCCTTGTCCGACATAGCCACCAACCACTCTACAACCAGTTCACTCGAATCTCAATCGCGACTCTCACCACTGAACTCGCTTCTCGAGTATAAATAATAATAATTATGGTCTCACTTTAAGGGGCCAAACGTAAATATCCATCGCCTCTGCCCCGTAGCCGCCCACGCGGCCCGCCTCTTGATCTATCATGTGAAAGTGTCGACCCCGGGGTCCGCCCCCTGGCACGCCTCCGGCGGCTGGGCGCTGCCCAGACCCGTTGCTCGCTTCGCTCGGGCGAGGTCTCGCGGGGTCGCGGGGTGAGGAAGCGTGGGAGCCGGGTCTGTTGTAGCGTTGCGCGTAGAGGCGGGTGAAGTGGCAGTCTCGTGGAGTTTCCCCTGAGCCGGCGGTCCTCCAGACGCCCAGTCTTCTACAGTCGCCATCGACAATCGCCACGGAGACCTCGCCCGAGCGAAGCGAGCAACGGGTCT
>JAJMIG010000170.1:0-24288 GCA_030583365.1 Sugiyamaella japonica | reverse complement strand
ATATTCAGGAACGCGTCCATCCATCTCGACTCAAGCGTATTACAAGCTTAGACCTCCCTCAGAATCGAGAGTCCAGCTTCGGGGGGGTGTCGGAGGTTAGGAGGATGGATACCAACCGAGGAGGCTGGAGACCATCCGAGGAAACTGGCCATGCCTCCTAACCCAGGGAATATTTAAGGGTCATAGTTCCCGTACTAGTAGATAACTTCAATATCATTATATACCAGAACCGTGCAACCCACGTAGTCGACGCATAAGTGTAACCCACTAAAGGTAGAGCAACAGCAAACGATCACCTGACCTGTTGGCCCTTTATAGTGATTTATATTGAATATTATTATTATTATTATTATCAGATGGACCAAATCAAGGTTTTTTTTTTTCTTCGTAATCAATTACTATATAGGGGAAAATATTCTTATATAATAACCTCGTAGAGCTTGCCGCTCTCTGATGGTCCTCTTGTTTTGCAGTATCAGATCAGGTACAATTGAGCCATCCTCCTCAGCTGGACACAAGCCGAGGTATCCTGCCCCATACGGTGCATAGCATCGGCCTCCACTACAGGGAGTGGTAATCTCATTTTATCAGAGTACATTCACAGGTTTCAGATAGACCAATTGAGCCACCCTCCAAACCCTGGGAGTATTTAAAGGCATCTAGTTCCCGATCAGTTAGATAACAAATATCATTACTTTACGTATCAATTTTTTTTTTACTTTACGTATCATATCATGTTGTTACTAAACATCTGCCTTGTAACAATTTTCTTGTCACCAGCATTATCATTCAGTATTATTTTTCCAAGCTCACTTTCAAACACATCAGTGTCACTCACACGTGAGTCATATAATGATCTCCTAACACTTCGAGCTTATGCTGCACATCGAATACTTGATGACATCTGTAATAATGGCAACCTTACAGCAACTAATGTTTCCTATACCAATATGTTATCTTATATGAATCATGCTAGAAACTCGTTATTTGAACCTGATGCGAGGTCTGAAATTGTTCGTATAAATTCCTTGTCGACAGCATGCAAAGAGTATGAAGATGGACTAGAGTTTATTAATCCAGATGGCAATATATTCGCAGTTTATTCATTTATCGATCAACATACACTGGGAATGGGATTAAAAACTTCCAAACATTACAATCATTGAATGATAAGAGAGGCTAACCAGCCATTTGTTGATAGTGCTGAAACTTTTTTGCTTTGAAGGTGAGTAAGAAGCAACAAAATGATTATTTGTCAGGTCTTATAGGGCTCCTTCTGACGGGGTTTCTATTTGCTCTGTTATTTGTTGTTTTGGCGCACTTTGAAGATGTGTCAAGACAAGGATACTTGCACTGACGGAAAAAAACTTACTCCTTAGTCTCCGTGCTGAATTCCTCGCCTATAAGCAGACTGACCGTAGTACAAGACATATATCGATGGGAAACTTGCCGAGAAATTCGACAACACCTCCTCCTCGTTCTTCTGACGTTGAGGTCAAACCTGACCCCGTCAAGCCGATAATTCTACGGTCCCAGAAGAGAAAACTGATCAATTGGTTAAAGAAACAACTCCTGTGTCTGGATCTACTCTACTGCGAAAGCTTCCAATTTCCGTTATCCGCCCTTACATGGCCGATTTGGATGTTCTTTCCTGAGGTTGTTTACAACTATGCCGATTGAAAAAGTTCGAGCGAACTCCTAGTCAATCAGTGGATATGAAGGCTTGGATGTCTTATGCTCAAACTCACAAGTTGTTTGCCAAAGAACGTAATCGCGGTACTTTAAGCTGTCGGATATTCCGTTCGACAGATGGTCAGAATTGTTGCAGATTAGTCTTCCGCAAGCGATACCTGACTACGAGAACATGTCGTGGAGTTTCTCTGTCGAGTTCTCTTGGCCGCCTGGAACGTACGACAAGCTCGCTATGCCGGTTTGATTGTTTGCAAGCGTGAAACCAAAACCAGGTCTTTCCGCTTTTCTTAATACTTTAGCTCTCTTCGTGTTAACGTCAACATTCACCCCGAGAATCGCGTTGCATGCTTCCCTGATATCAGTGACTCGATTACTAGCGACCCGATTAGGTTGATTGAGTACCTTGCTCGTAATCACGGTTCTTTCGTTTGTTACGCCGGCAAACATCCCTCCGTTGATACACCGCTAGAGCCACCGCTAGAGTCCACCGCTGGAGCCCCTACTTAATCCTCCAAAACAAAAATCTACTTAAGATGATGTGGTTACTTCGAAATACTTCGCTACACTAGCCTGGAAGGTTACATTGTTTGATCATACAATTAATATCACAACTCAACAGATTCGCCGACTCCTATTCCTTGAGTACAGCCTTACTATTCTTATCATCTATTATCTTATCTTGAATCTATCTTCAATTTTATTATACTTATAATTGTATCTCGATAATCTTGTAAGGACTGCCCTTCTTTCTGAATGGTTATTCCGCTTAACTTAGAAGCTACATTCCTAACCTCCAACAGCATTCTCTCACGTGCCACGTGCGGGCCCTAGCCCTGGGCAGGGCAGAGATTTTCGAAGGTGAATCATTGCATTGTGGGGAACCTGCGCGAACCTGAAGGGTATCTTAGTGGGCCAAAAGCTATGATGGAAGTAGCGAGACATAAATAGCGGACCTTACGAGTGAGTGGTAAATAAGTGGTAATAGAAAGGTAACAAGGGTGTAGACAGTCGAGGGTGTGATGTGCGAATAGGAGATTCTAACATGAAATGTACAGTTTAGTCACTGGT
Organism: Sugiyamaella japonica; assembly: GCA_030583365.1. NCBI lineage: Eukaryota > Fungi > Ascomycota > Dipodascomycetes > Dipodascales > Trichomonascaceae > Sugiyamaella > Sugiyamaella japonica. Next base: position 21,528 of record JAJMIG010000170.1, on the reverse strand, counting down.
GAGATCAAGCGTATTTATAATGTTAATCCAAGGCAAAGGAGGATCTGTAGATGTGACGAACCAGCCAGCGACTTCGGCAGCGAGTAATACATCCACTACTAATCAGAGAACACATGTTGCTTCGGCGAGATCGATATCAAACCCAACTTTACCAGTATCTATTCCATCTAGCAGTACCACCATATCTAGTACTGGTGTGTCGAGGAGTCGAGGACACCATGGATCTCCACCCAACATGTTTAATACAAGCGTGAGCGCTACAAGTCCAAAGAGAAACCGACTATATCGTCAGTTATCTCCACTAAAGGTTCCTAGAGTTCGAGGAGATAATGGAAGCGCACATTCGTCTACTTCAACCACTCCTACTGGCGAATATGAATCAGTTGATCAAGTTAGCACGTCTGCACGCAGAACATCGTCGTCGTCATATTTGGGTGGTGGCGAGTTTGATCCGGGGATCGATGGCATTGGAGCCGAGTACATTCCCGGATCGGTGACGAGCATATTCGATAGTGTCGAGGGAGATGCCAACAACAGTCACAAGGACACGGTTCATAAAAAGTATAGGAGAGAGAATTCAGACTCCAATATGAGTCCGATTTCTTCGCCCGCCCCTGAGGAGGAGCCAGTTGCTTCTCATCCCATACCTAGCACGAATACCAACCCATTCACTGTGTCGTCGTCGGAATATCTGCCTGGAGGAATGGAATTCAGTCCTACCATTGCATCTGCTCAGATGCTGTCTTCACCGACTCTGGGTCTTTCCGAGGCAGATTGGAAGAAGATTCCCTTTAGCACGAGAAGAAAACTAAAGACTGCCTTGGAATCCGGCTCGTCGTCTCAGACTGGTAGTCTACGCAGTGCTCCCATCTCCCGAGTGGGTTCAATAAACAATGGTGTTTTCCCAGACCCAGAAAGGTCACCTTTGTCCAGTCAACAACAGCCTTTCAAGTCGGCAGGCTCGTCTCCTAAATTGCCCTTTTCAAGGCGTTTAAAAGAACGGTCGGCTACTATGTACCCGTCTCTAGGACATATCGATGAAGCCATGTCTTTATCTGGTGGAATCAAACGAGCCTTTGCATCTGCATCTTCATCGTCACCAATGAATGCTAACTTGGGACGCTCTCTGTCACTATCGAACAACTCGTCATATTCCGACTCGCCAGCATTTCAATTTCTGAGCCGGTTTGGAAGCCTGAATTCAGACTCCCCGACTACCGGCGGGGCCATTAGTAGTCGCACCGCATCATTCCTGGCGGCAGGATCATCGGGTCTAGGATATACCAATGATCCCGAGCTGGGTGAACAGGTCGGTAGTTTTTTCCTTGGTAAGATGATTGGCTATGGAGGGTTCAGCCAGGTTCGCGAAGCGCATACAATCGAACCAGGCACGGGGAATAAACTTGTTCGAGCCGTCAAGATTGTCAAGAAAGTGAATCCGGCGTCCACTGTGGAAGACATGGAGCGTGTTCAAAACGAATTCGACCACGAAGTGTCGCTATGGAAGACTTTGGATCACCCACATATTTTGAAACTATTATCGGTAGAAGATAATGAGAAGGCCACCTATTGTTTCACAGAAAGAATAACCGGCGGTACTTTATTCGACTTGGTCAAATCCAGTCGAGGCAAAAACATCGACCACGAAGCATTAACAAGATATATTTTCCAGCTCGCCAGCGCACTTTTGTACCTCCATGAAACCAAGTTCATTGTACATCGAGATGTTAAGCTGGAAAACTGTCTATTAGAGGATATAGGTAATGGCCAGCACAAGGTGATCCTGTGTGATTTCGGACTAAGTGATTATTACGGAAGAAGCAATGTCAACAGTCGGCACAGTAGCAGTGTCAATATTGCTGGCAGTCTGGCTAATGGTGGCTATGACTCGTTGTCGACCTCGCACGAATCGTCTCGTTCATTTGTTACCTCGACCTCTTCTGGGTCCGAAAGATCTATGAATCTGGTAATCGGTCCCTCTGAAACCTCTTCTACTCTGACTCATCATCATAGCAGTAGTAATTCTTCCAGCGCCTCATCAACACAAAACAACAACAGAACCGGCGAGTTGCGACGCAGATCCACCTCGCCTGCTCGAATGTTCACCACCGGTCCTACCGCCATCACAACCGCCAACTGTGGGTCCATGCCCTATGCGTCCCCACAACTACTACTCTCAGACATTCCCATCATCCACCCTTCAGTCGACATGTGGGCTTTTGGCGTCGTCGTATATGCCCTGTACATGGGCCATCTACCGTGGAACCATACCATTGCACCCATTCTGAGAAGCATGATTCTCAACAACCCATGGGACGAAGACGCCATGAGGAAAAAGGTCGGCCCGCAAATCACCCAGCTCGTCGCAGGCTGCCTGACTAAGGACCACACCCGACGTTCGACCATCCGAGATGTCATCTATCAGCCCATGTTTGCACAACTGAGCCAGGACGCTTCCGAAGTGCTGAGGTGAATACGACTTCGCCTCCGGCGGCTGGGCGCTGCCCAGACCCGTGGCTCCAGCTTCGCTGGAGTGCTCGCTAGTTAGGGCTCCATCTATTAATCTACAGCTTACTGGTCCTTGGAATGCCTGGCTGATGCCTCCGGCGGCTGGGCGCTGCCCAGACCCGTTGCTCCAGCGAAGCTGGAGTGCTCACTAGTTAGGGTTCCATCTATTAATCTACAGTTTACTGGTCCTTGGAATGCTCGTCGGCTTCACGCTTGGCCGCCTCTTGAAGAGCCTGCTGGCGCTTCAACTTGACAGTGTAGTTGTTATAAGTGCCCAGGAAAAAGGCAAAGAAAGAGAAAAAAGGCACCCAGGCCTGCTCAGGAATAAAGTTCTGAGCAATGGCCAACGTGAACGGAGACGTGACCCAGCTCGCACGCACAACAGGGAAGAACCCGACCTTGAGCGATGCGACAATCTGCTTGACAGAACGAGCGCCCGCAATAAGCGCCATGAAACAGATGAACACCGAGCTCATGATAGGAGTCACCACCAAGTTGGAGGCGAGGATTTGCAGCAGTTTCCACACCACGCCGGTCTTGCCTCGAAACGCCTTCTGAAGCCCCAGGATCAGATAATGGGACAATGGAGCAGACACGAAAAACCCATACACCGCCATCTTGGGGATCCGCGAGCTGTAGTACGATCCAGTATTGGGGTCCTTCTCACCCGCTAACACCGAGGCAATTAACTCGGACAGGGCATTTAACGAAGCCGAAGTGTACGACTTGGTTCTAGACGTTATCAGTCAGTGGGATCTACACGTGGATCTGGTAGTGGCAGCTCACTCACCTAATGGGATTCTTTTGCAACGCAATCAGATAACTCTGAAGGACTTCTTCGGGTCTAACTGGCATGATGAGAGTCGAGTCAACAGTGGTTGTAGAGAGATAATTCAAAATGAAAATGTGTTTATTGTCATACAATGGTCTGTAGTACCATTATGTCTAGTGTCTGGAGCGAAAGAGGCCGCTATATGTACCCAGGCGCGGGGTTAGAGACCGTTATCGGTCGCGGTTAAAGTATATCCCAACAGACGAGGTGAGGCTGCCGCTAACAACAGATGTGAAGAGGTATCGGATAGAACAGATAGCGAGAGTGGGGTGGTGGAAGGAGGTAGTGGGGAGGGTGGAGGGGTGTGATGGTGGAGGTGTGGGGACGGATGAGTGATGGTGGAGGTGTGGGGACGCATGAGTGATGAGGGGGCGTGAATTTGAATGTGAATGTGAATGTAAACATGAGTGGGTTCACACTGATAGTATACGTTGATTAATTAAACCCCATATAAGATCATAGTAGTGTATATTTAGCACTACACAATAATACATAGTTTTACATACATAGTTGTACATAGTTTTACTCAGTTGTACTATCATTGATACACAGATTATCAAGTGCTATCTACTGATCAGATCAGATATCCACATGCCCGCGTGCGCTCTCCATGCAAGCCCCTGCCTACTTAAACTGAATCTTGCAGCATGTATTAAGCTTAAATTGTTTGGACTACCATTGTGTGTACTACTACCATGTGTACGAGATGGAAAGCTAGTTCACGACCACCACACCATGTTTGATAGCTTGTAGGACGGGCTTTTTTTTTGTACCGGTTGTAACATTACCGTAAAGAGGTGAGCCTGTGAAGGAGGTCAACCCATGAAGGTGAGCTTGGTCGCCCAGGCTGTAATCGGCCGATATTGACCAGTTACCCTGCCCGGACCGCTCCAAGGTTGGTTTGTGTAATTTCAAACTTCTTGAACAGTTCCAACACGAAACGCGTGAAACTCGGTCGGTGCACACCCTTTTTTTCCAATTTGCAAGACGTCTGTGTATCTTGTTTTTTCCCGAGTGAGCGGTCGCGACCTGTTTGTATTCTACTGATACCTTGGAAGTGGCTGAAAATTATTGCAGTTGTCTACAATGGCTGGCAGCCCTGAAGACAATCCAGATGTTCCAGTCGATGACGACTCGGTCAATGCGAGCACGTTGGGAAATGAGTCGGTTGTAATGGACGCGAGCACAGTTGAGGATGAGGTGGAACCGGCTTTAGAATCAGTTCCAGAGTCAGTTCCAGAGTCAGCGCCAGAGTCAGTGCCGAAGTCAGCGCCAGAGTCAGTGCCGGAGTCAGTGCCGGAGTCAGCGCCAGAGTCGGCCCCAGATTCCGTGTCAGAGACCGCACCAGACCTCGAGCGGAGCTCGAGCAACGGGTCCGGGCAGCGCCCGGCCGCCGGAGGCGAACCAGAGTCAGTTGCAGAGCCAGAGCCAGAGCCAGAGCCAGAGCCAGCGCCAGCGCCAGCGCCAACGTCAGCATTGGAGTCTGATGATTCCAACGACTCCGAGTCGACGTCGGAGTCGGATCGAGAACCGGCGCGTGCGCCATCAATAGACGAGTCGCATAGTGAACCCGGTCATGCTAGCCAGTCCGAGGGGTCTGCTGAAGCCACTCCAAGTGTTTCCAGAATCGATACTCTAGAGTCTCCGAAAATGGACGATGTTTCATCTGTGGCTGTAGAGCCGTCGGGAACTCCCGTGGCCAGTTTCCAGACCACGGAGCCAGAGAGCCAGGTGCCGGCTGCTCCTATATCATTTCCAAGCTCCAACCAGCTACCAGATCAGCCGTCGACAGAAGACGTGACGACCTCGGAGTTGCTGGATACTGAGATGGACGATGGCATTGGCATTGTACCAAAAGAAGAGTCGGTGGCTCCTCAGAGCAATGGGACGACTCTTCACTCTGCGCCGTCGACAGATTCTGTGGATCATGAAATGGACGAAGCTCCTCCTTTAGCAGGTGCTGGTGGTGCCGTCGACGTAAACGTAAAAACTTCACCATCACCATCCAGACCAGCTACTGAAATACCTCGGAAGGATCCTCCAACCCCCCAAGTGGCCACGGCCCAGCAGACTCATCCGATTGTCATTCCCTCTTATGCCAATTGGTTTTCAATGCTAAAGATCTCTGAAATCGAACGCGAGTCGTTGCCCGAGTTTTTCAACCATCGCAACAGATCCAAAACTCCCCAGGTATATCGGCGGTATCGCGATTTCATCATCAACACGTATCGGTTGAATCCTCATGAATACTTGACAGTCACGGCGTGTCGACGCAATCTGGTTGGCGATGTGTGTGCGATTATGCGAATCCATCAATTTCTAGAAAAATGGGGCCTTATCAATTATCAAGTCGATACCGAATCAAGGCCGGTAGATGTAGACCCACCGTTTACTGGGTATTGGAAGCCTTTATTAGACACTCCACGAGGATTGTTTCCATTTCAATTCTATAAAGGCACTGAGGATACTTCTAGTGTGGAACTGGAGAATGACCAGCCAGAAAAGCCGAAAAGTGAGGCAAATAAAAAGCCCAAATCTGGTAGCACGCCTAATAAACCATCTATTAATGGCTCATCAGATGGTACCACCACCACCAAATCTGCCTGGAGTAAAGAAGAGCTACTTAAACTATTAGAAGGCATTGAAAAGACGCCTCACGACTGGACGGCCGTGTCTCAACACATTGGCACCAAAACGCGCGAAGAGGCCATTCTGAAGTTTGTCAGTCTGTCAATCGAAGACCCGTATCTCCATGGTGGTGACCACGAAAACAACAACAACAACAACAACAACAACGACGACGACGACGACCTGGGTCCCTTGAAATACAATACATCTCATATCCCATTCTCTCAAGCCGACAACCCAGTAATGAGTGTGGTTTCGTTTCTAGCAGGATTAGTGGATCCCTCGGTGGTAGCAGCCGCGGCAGGTAGAGGAATTGAAGCATTAAAAGAGAAAGTGAAGCAGCAGCAGACGACGACAGATGGCGCAGACGTCCCATCCGTCCAAGAAGCCGCTACAGTTTCTCTTGGCATTATCGGAGCCCGGTCCCAGGCCCTGGCCACAAATGTGGAACGGGAAATGTACTCTCAATACATGACGCTGGTGTCCAAGCAGCTGAGCAAAGTGGATCTCAAGCTGGCCAAGTTTGCTCAACTGGAACGAACGCTGGACATTGAGCGAAGAGAACTGGGCCGGGAACGAGAACAGCTGTTTCTTGACCGGCTGGCCCTTCATCGCAAGGTGAGCTCGGTCGACGACGCACTCAACCACGCTATCAACGAGGCGTATCAAGGGAACCCCGAACGAGCTCATGCTCTCGTCGACAAGGCCAAGAAGGTCATGTCCAGCGGTACCTTGCTAACGACGACGAATCCACAACAGCAGCAGGACTCACTAGAAGAGTCCAAAGCAGGCTTAGATGTCAAGGCGGTCAGTGTAGAATTACCACAGGCCTACAAGTTCTGGTCTGCCTAGATAAAAAACATGTCAATTTTTATCTTTTGTATTTTATATATTATCTGAAAGAGCTGCTTCCCAACGTTACACTAATTGCTTTCGCGATCCAGTAAAGAAAAGCTGCACTATCGCCACATGTAAAACACCCATCCCCACCATCAGCAGCACCTCAAACACGGAAAAGTAGAATATACGCGCTTCGGTGCTGCGAACCGTCGACTCGTTGCGGTTGTTTCGAGTCTTGTAGTAGTGAAGCGACCGCAAAATGCTCGACGTCCGGTCCTCAATACTGGATATCGACTGCTCCACCCTGTCGGTGTCGCCCACCCCCACACTCTGCGGCAAAGTCGCCTTGATGTCCGTGTCAATATTGATATCAAACTCCACCGTCTTCTCCGAGAACGTCGACATGTCGTTGCTGAAACAGAACTCGTACTCGCCAGGCGCCTCAGCCGAAAATGCAAACTCTCCCTGGCTGTCCTTGGACTGCTCGTAGACCACCCGCTTATCTGGCCCGCGGATCGTCAGATCAATGTCAAACGACCCTCCGGCCTGAACCGCGTACGAAAACCCGACCTTGGCTCCAACACTGTGAACCTGCCCGTAGTAGCACTCCACCTCGTTCGCGGGCACCCGCACCGTCAGCGGGAACGCCCACGCCGACCCCGCGACCCCCAAACCCGCAACCAGAACAGACCTGAACAGCTTCATATTTCCTCTCTTTTCCAGTGCACTTCACGCTCCACGCTTCGTGGCTTTTCCCGTCATTTTCACCACCCACCCCTCCAGGGTAAGGGCACGAGCACGGCGCTACGCGCTGGCGGCGTGGCCCCGCAGCCCCCTGAGCCCTAACCCTGGAGATGGTGGGCTGAAGAGGAAGGGGAGCGTCGGCAGAGAAGAAGATTCTGGTCAGGTGTGGAGAGAGGATCAGGATGTTTGGCATTATTTGCGCTGGCCGTCCAGGTAAGTGTGTAGAGGAGGGCGGATGGATGGAGGGAGGGGAGGAAGGAGGGATTGGGGAACTAACGTGTGTGGTAGTGCAATGGGATCTCCAACAGCTGGACGTTAATAAATATGCATTCCAGATCAAGGACGGAGCCAAGGTGAACCATATAGTGGTCTTCCTGCTTCCCGATGGTGAGTTGGCGCTCAATTGTTGTGAGGTGGTGGGTGTAGAGCACGGAGACTGACGAGTTAGCGGTGATCCCGCCAGGAATGGCCGCGGCAGTGTACTTTCAACTGCCAGGAAAGGAGTTTCAGCTGCTTGGAGCGTAAGTGATAGAGAGAGGTCGTGGATCCAGAATGTCAACGTCCTAACACATATAGCTTGTCTTTGGCTAAACCGTCTGCCATTTTCAAGATCAACAGCAGCCAGGTCCAGCAGCCAGGAGCTAGTTCGTACGACTTGGAGGACTCTATGATGGAAGATGCCGAGCCTGGTAAACTGGTCGAACAGTTTGATATTGCGATTGGCATTTCAATTGAGCCAGCGGACGCGGTCGAGGCAATGCTGTTGGCGCAGAAGCAGGACCGGCCGGTTGCCATTACAGCGCCCACCAGCACCGTGTCCAGCACTGCGTCCAGCACTGCGCCCAATATTGCCGTTCTGGCCAACAAAATCGTTCAGCATGCGTACAATTTCTTGAGCGGGTTCACGACTCCAGATGGAAAAGTGCCCATGAAGGCGTTTGACGAGTGGTGGAACAAGTTCCGGTCCAGGGTGAATGCTGACCCAAAGTATCTCGACTCGCTGGACTAGCAGGACACGACTCGTTGGACTGACAGAGTATTTTCACTCGCTGGATTAGCAAGTATCTTCACTCGTTGGACTGACCGAGCAGTTCCACTCGTCGGACTAGTCATGTACAGTATTTATTTTTCGTTTCCCGTTATATATCAAGATCATTCGATATAATTAGTTTTGTCTGTTGCGTAGCTGCTTGGATGGAACCTCGTCACATAACAAGAGATAAACTGAGTGACAAAATCCAAGTCAGATCTGTTGATTCAACAGAGCCAACTCGAAAATGACGATTGGGCCCCAGTCACATCTCTGCAAACACTGATGGAGACACCGTGCCGGCATTAATGGTATACAAGTGTCCACGAACCAGCTTGGGAACATCCGTAGAGCTGCTATGAATGAGCATCTTGACCATCCATGGCTTGAATGGTCTAAAACGTTGAAGAATATCACAGGTAGCAACACCGCAACAGAGGAGCTGGATATCCTTACCATTATATATCAAGATCATTCGATATAATTAGCTTTTGTCTTTTGAGTAGATGCTCGGATGGAGTGTCGTCACCGGTCTCTTGTGATAGCATATCAATCCGTTTTTTGAGAACATTGTCGTCCAGGTGTTTTAGTTTCTCCACCAGCTGGTTTAATCTTATTAGTTCCGATTTCAGGTCAGAAGCGTTGGCATCTGTGTCATCCACATCACTTGTGTCATTCGCTTCAATTAGCATATTCCTCGCTAAAAGCTCTTTAATATCTCCATCCTTTCCAAAGACCCTCTCAACCATTTCAAGCTGGTTCTTGATGTGGTGGTTTCGAGCTGTGGCGGCCATGTGGTTGTCTATTATCTGTTGCAGTCTACGCGACTGTTTGTCAGTAGGAGCCGCTTCAACCACCAGACCTGCTAAATCGAGTATCTCTTCATCAGACATGCCTTCAAAGGATCGAGGAGCAGAGGTCACTCGAGGATCAGATGGAATCACATGAGACGCCTGTCGATTCTGTAGTTCCTGTTGAGCCTTTAGAATCTTGGCCGATCGCGCCGACTGGACCTGTAAAGCGACATGTCGCGTCGCCTGCTGGCTGAACAGCCTACCATAATATTCTTTCTGTCGCTGGCTAACTTTTAGTAATACTTTATTGACTGTGTTGACAGACACTTTTGGCTGCTTGGATTGACCAAGGTCGAGGTCGGGCTGGGGCTGGGGCTGTGAAACAATCTGTTCAATCTGCTCATCCACGTCAAATCGCGAGTTTAATATCCGAATCTGATTCTCGAGAAATGCCTTGACCAATAAATAAGTATCCATGATAAATGTGTATTTGGTAGGATAGAGAGAGATCTTGACATTTGTTTACAGTAATCAAGATAGCGCAGGCTGCCCCTTACCCTTATCAGATCCAATATTTCAAGATCCAATATTCAATTCAATATTCAATATTCAGTATCTCAAAATCAATCTTCAGCTTTAGGACTCGCTCGCTCGCTCGCCCGCTCACTCACTCACTCACTCACCCTTGCCATGACGGAAGCACTCGAACAACAGCTGAAAAAGATAACAGATCCTTTGCCAATCCACTCCCTCTCTCAGGGAGCCGAGGCTCTTGTGTACACATCTGATTCACACCCATATCTGCCTCTGGGGATGACGAGCGGAGAATCCAAATACATCATCAAATATAGACCTCCTAAACCATACAGACATGCCGAGCTGGATGCCCAATTAACCAAACATAGAACGTTGGCAGAAGCCCGTATACTGCAGAAACTGCTTAGCATAGGCGTCAGTGTTCCAAGACTGATTTACGTGGATCCGAGAAAGGGTCTTATCTGGATGCAATACGTGCCTGGAAACAGTGTCAAGCAATGGATCTGGGACCAAGAAGTCACCACTCACACTGGCCAAGAAGGATGTTCCACTTCACCACAACTGAAAGATGTCATGACGGCAGTTGGAAGAGAGATTGGCAAGCTTCACATGTCGGATATTGTCCATGGAGACCTCACAACGTCCAATATAATGCTTACGGAAAGTGACAACGACAAGGACTCTCCTGAGTCTGCATATAACCTAAAGCCTGTTCTCATTGATTTCGGTCTTGCCAGCCATGCTGCTCTGCCAGAAGATAAAGCTGTGGATCTCTATGTTCTCGAACGAGCTGTAGAATCTACACATCCCATCCATAGCTCAACATACAATCAATGGCTATTATCAGGATATCTAGCCGAGCATGATAAGAACGGCAAACCTGGAAAACAGCGAGCCAAAGAAGTAATATCCAAACTTGAAAAGGTCCGTCTCAGAGGTCGTAAACGATCAATGGTGGGTTAAACGTGATCATTTATCAACAGTAACTATAATAATGTGCTCAGTTGCTTCTAATTAACTGAATGGCAATGAACATGGCTGTAATAATAAGGTGCCCTCACTACTAGTCGAAATACAATAAATATCAATTAAAATACCTAGAATTACTACCAAGAAAAAAAACAATCAACTTCATGCCTCCTCAACATGCTCAGGGATGATCTTCTCAAGAACAGGAAGAGAGTCGCTCAACAGACCAAGTTGACGCAATACTCGGTCCATGCGCTCTTTATCGGCGTGAGAAAGAGTGCCCTCTTTATCAAACAGCTCGTCAACTTCCTCTAGTGTACGCCCCTTGGTTTCAGGCACAAAGATATAAATATACGCAGCAGCAGCAACAGAAAAAAGACCAAAGAAAATGTACATTCCGTACTTCATATTCACCATCATGGTTGGAGTGGCCATTCCAATCGCAAAATTGTTCAACCAGTTAGACGAGGCGGCAATGGAAACACCAATAGATCGAACTCCAAGAGGGAAGATCTCACTAATGACGATCCAGGCACATGGACCCCACGAATAGCCGAAATGAACCACAAATAACCAGATGAATACAGCACACGCCCAACCAGCTCCCGAACGGCCTTCAAAATCCATGTTATAACTACCGGAAATGCCAGCAACAACAAAATGCGACACAGCCATACCAATTGCACCAGCAATGAGCACGGGCTTACGACCAAGCTTGTCAACATAGATGACGGCAGGAATTGTGGCAATGAACATGACTATACCACCTACACCCGAAGCCAGCAACGAAGTGGTATTTCCAGTCAAACCAACATCTTTGAAAATAAATGGTGCATAGTAAAGAATGGCATTAATGGCCGTCCATTGCTGGAACACCATGATGAAAATACCAATCACCGTTCGCGGGCGAAGTGACTTGTCCACGAAAAGAGACTTGTACTTGGAAAGTCTCAACTTGAAGGCCGATGCAAACGAGCCATCCATGAGATGAGGGAACATTTCACGATCTGTTTCGATTTCAAACATATGCTGAGCCTTGATTTCCAAGAATTCTAAAACAACAATCTCATTAGTCTTTGGAACTCGACGCAGCTTAGAAAGCACTTCAAGCGCCTCATCTTCTTTGTTAATCTGAATGAGGTAACGCGGAGACTGAGGGGCCCATAGAAGGAAGCCAAGACCCAAAATAATAGCAGGAACTAGCTGGATGCACACTGGAATGAGCCAAGCGGCATTGGATTGATTGGGGTTTTCGGCACCACCAATGAAATTGGTACCGTAACCAATAAAGTAGGCAATCATGATACCAAAGGTAATTGCCAATTGCTGAAGGGCAACCAAGGCGCCCCGTACTTCGGCCGGAGCGAGCTCGGCATTGTATAGAGGAACAATCATGGATAAACTACCGACTCCCAGACCAGTTACGAACCGGCCCCCGAGAATCTGACCGGCATTTTTAGAAGTGGCTTGGATAATGACTCCCACAATGAAAACAACAACAGCCAGAACCACACTCAGCTTACGGCCCAGTTTATCGGCCAAATAACCATTAGCAAGTGCCCCGACCCAAGCACCTAGCTCCAAAATAGAAGTCAATAAACCTCTACTAGTAGGGTTACTAATTGAACTGGGGTTAACGGTACGAGAAAACGAAGACATGCTTAAAATCTGGCCAAACATGCCCTGATTGAAGCCGTAAATGAGACCTCCAAGCGAAGCAAACACTGCCACACCAAATACATGTCTATTGGTAAACAGAGCCTTGAAGCCTGTTTCATTGTTGGCTATCAGTAGACGACGTTCATAAAGATTAAGCGGCTGGCCATTGTCCCCTACTGGAGCTACTTCTGTAGTGAGGGGAGCTGACTTGAAAGTTTCGTCGCTCTCCACTTGTCCACTCATGGTATAAATAAACTATTTTGATATTTGAAAAGAAAGATGGATGAGAAAGTGACAACCCCGGATTTCGCGTGCTTTTATATTCTTCCCCAGGGGCCACAAACTTCATGACGTCCAGGAACCGACTGCGGAGCATACAACCGACCCTCGTGCATAGCGAACCGGATTTTCTTTGGAGTAATTCCCCCTTTGGGGACTATACTCCCGAACAATGCATGGATGTAAAAACGGCAAGATAAGATTTGACGTATCGTTGATGTAGCAGGCTCAAAAAGGTACAAGGTGTGGGGGAGGTCAAGAGAGTGCACGTACCCAGCCCTGGCCCTGCCAGCCCACGTTCTGTTCTCGTGGTGCTCTAGTCTGGGCTGCGCTCTGCTCTTCTTTGAGGCCTTACAATTAGTGCTAATATCACGAGTAGAGCGGGTGCACAAACAGGAGGAGCACAAGTCATAATGAAAAATATCTGCTTATAGCAACAGTCGAGTCAATTACATAACATTGCTAGTATTTTAGCCGGCAATGGGCAGAAGGAGGTTTTCCAATGTCTTTCTTTTTGTGGGCTGGAGATGTGCGGGGTACAGGTACAGGGGCGCGCGCGGGGGTGGCACAAACTGTTTTACGTTTCATTTCCACGTTTTACAGGCGTGGACGGTGAGTGCAGTGTCAGCGCAGTGTGTGCGCAGTGATTGCAGCGACAAGAAAGCTTCAAGAACAAGTCTGGAACGGGAATCCTGGGGGGCCAGATCATTTGTGTGATGCCTGTTTATTTACGTGCTGTGCTGGCGTAGTGGGGGTCATGGGTTAGCGGGGTGAGAACGACGCAGCGGGGCAAGGCACGCCAGAGTAAGGCGTGGGTGGGGGTAGGAACCAGCTGTGCACTGTCACAGTTGGCGCGGATTCCGCTGGCACAGTTTACGTTTACGTTTACATCTACGTTTGCGTTTCGGGTTGAGAGCTCGGCCTCGCTGGCAAAGCCGGTGAGCGGAGATGAACCTTGAACTTTGAACTCTGAGTGGGACTGGCGAACAGCGAGCGCCGAGCATTCCACGGAAAGTCAGTTCGGCCCCGTGGTCAGCAACATATTTCGCGACGAGTGGGCTCCGGTGCCGGCTCCGGCTCCGGTTAAATAAACGGGGTGAATGTCTGATAGCCAGAGACATTTCTCGAAACATCGCCATCGGCGTTTGCTGTGGCCAAAGGGGGCTTCTTATAGCGAGGTACAATCTGCGGTGGGCGGCAGGCAGCACAGGAGTTTCTCCGAATTCGCGACTAGTCCGGATAAACTGAAAGCGGGGTAAACAAACAAATTTGTCCGAAATCACAGTGTCTTCTGGTGCCAACAAGGGTCGAGTTAATCAGATACACCGCGTCGGCGACTTTGCTGGGATGCTGGGGCTGTTGACGATTCGCTTGGCGATACGTAATACCTGGGGCGCGAAAGCCTCGAGCGCAGCTCGAGCAACGGGTCTGGGCAGCGCCCAGCCGCCGGAGGCAGCGCCCAGCTACAACACAAGAAAGAAGACGTATATTTATATAAACAAGCTTTTGAAGTTGGGCCCGGCGAGGTGCATTTTAGGCTCGCTGGGAGATTCTGTTTAATGCCGACAGAATGGCCAGAATGGAGGCCTGGGAGACGTCCTCGTTGATGCCAACACCCCACTCGTTGAACTTGCCCGGCTGGCCAGCGACCTCACAGGCGAGCTCAATATAGGTAGCAGCTTTGGTTGCGGAGCCTTTGCCAATGGAATGCTCCGAGTACGACTGGACCTCGAGGTTGATGTCAAAGGTGTTGTTAATGGCATCCAGGAAAGACGAGATAGGTCCGTTTCCTTTACCGTTGATATGGAATTCTTTGCCCTTGTGCATGACGGAGCCGCTTAGCAGACGTTGGTCTTTAAACTCCTTGCCCGAAACAATGTTGAAGTCCACTAAACTATAATCGTGGCTCTCGGTGGACTCTTCCAAAAAGTATTCCTGTTCAAATAAATTAACCAGCTCGTCGCCCTTCAGTTCGCGGCCCTTGAACTCTGCCTCGGTCTGGACGGTTCTTGAGAAGGCCACTTGTAAACCACGAGGTAAATCAAGCTCAAGGTTTCGCAGAATGATCCAGGCTGCGCCTCCCTTGCCAGACTGCGAATTGACTCGAATGACTGCCTCGTAGGTACGGCCGACATCCTGAGGGTCGAGGGGCAGATAGGGGATTTGCCAGCACGAGTGTTGGCCATTGGCCTTCTTTTTGATTTCGTCATTTCGAGCAAAGCCCTTTTTAATAGCGTCTTGATGGGATCCTGAAAAGGCACATACAACAAGAGATCCTCCGTAGGGGGCTCTGGCATGGACAGGGATCTTATTACACCTCTCGACCACATCTACAACACTGGTGATGTCGGAAAAGTCAATGTTGGGAGTCACACCCTGAGTGTAGAGATTCATGGCCAGGGTGACAAGATCCACGTTGCCTGTTCTTTCACCATTACCAAATAGACAGCCTTCGACTCTCTGTGCTCCGGCCATTTGGCCCAGCTCAGCGGCCGCTACAGCACAACCTCGGTCGTTATGAGGATGCAGAGAAATACACACTTTTTCTCGTTCCGAGATGTGGGTACTGAAATATTCAATCTGGTCCGCATATACATTTGGAGTGGACATTTCGACCGTGGCAGGCAGATTGAAGATGATGGGTACCTGGACAGATGGTTCCCAAGCTTTTTTCACCGCTTCGCAAAGTTCGAGCGAGTAATCCAGAGGAGTATCTGAAAACGTTTCTGGGGAAAACTCGTAGGCCCATTCGGTTCCTTTCGTTGTAGCATCATCTTTGGTGAGTTGTCTGACCAGTCTGGTGGACTTGACGGCCAAAGCCTTGGCCTCTTGTTCGGTCATTCCAAAAACGACATCTCGAAACAGAGGAGATGAAGCCAGATACACATGAATGATGGCCTTTTTGGCGCCCCGAACCGACTCTACAGTTCGACGAATCAGTTCTTCTCGACAAGGCGTGAGCACCTGGATCCACACATCCTCGGGAGCGTTTTCCACGGCATAGCGAGTGAAGTCGAAATCAATCTGACTGGCACTTGGGAAACTGACCTCGATTTCTTTATAACCGAGTTCCACTAGTTTATGAAAGTATTCTTTTTTCTCCTCGACCGACATGGGATCAGGAAGAGACTGGTTGCCATCTCTCAGATCAGTTGATAGCCATCTTGGAGCTGCGTCGAGGGTCTTCGAGGGCCACTGGCGGCTTGGCAGGTTGACGGGAGGGAACTTCTTGTATTTGACGGATGGGTCTTTTAATAAAGGCATGATTTGTTTGAAAAAGGGAGCTTTTGAAGAAAACTGAAAAAGTCTGCTGTTAATAATGCGGGGTTGGAGTCAGAAACAATAGAACCAATCAGGGACCAATATTACGAATGTCAGATGAAAAGTTTTCTGATCCGTGTGTCAGTTTGCAAAAGAGGTGCCAAATGATAGTGAGAGACCCTGGAGATACTACGTTTGCTACTATGATCCTCGAATATACAGATATACAAATTCACAAATACACACAGTCAAGGTTATATCAAATATATATACTCCGGTATCGGGACCCATGAAAAATGACACATCCCGCCGCGCGTGCTAGCCTTGCAGCGATGACTGATGATGCGGACCTAAAATTTGCAGACTGCATATGTGCAGGTGGGGCAATCAACAGCCGTGTCAGGGGGTACCTCGTCTCTGACTACGCCTCCGGCGGCTGGGCGCTGCCCAGACCCGTTGCTCGAGCTTCGCTCGAGGGCGAGTGGAGATGGCGCTCAGGAAGATAGAGGGACCGATTATGTAGGAGGTAGATTGAGGTTTTGTGCGTACGATCCTTTGTGAAGATGCCATCTCTGCAGGAATGCCTCCGATAACCGAGAGACCGTCGGCTCGTGAAGCTGCCCATCTTCGCTTCTCGCTCCTCGCCGCTCGAGCAGCGAGCACAACGGGCCGAGAAGAGCCTCAATTGGAATTACGTTTTGAGATTTCGGCCTCCTACGGTCATTGATTAACGAGCTGAAGGTGATGGAGCACCAACGGAAGTCATGGCTCATTTCTAGTATTATTGTCCCACTTGATTAATTCCTATATCTTATATACACTCGTGCTTTTTACGAATTATTGTACTTGATTGATTCCTATTGTTAGATATACTCGTGCTTTATATGGATGCAACCGTCCAATGATCGCATTATCTGCTGCAGGTGCCATTTCCACGTCCATACCACTGTTGGCTCCAATAGGGCTCTTATATCCACCCATTTGGAGCGATCAATAATGAATGGCTCGAGGTTAAATCGGTAGGCGCATAGGAGGTCACCATTGCTGAGAAAGTTGGAGCTCGAGCCCTCGGAAGAAACGGTGGGTACCTTGCTGACGTCCGACGAAATCCAATCAAGTTAGATATTTCGCGACATGCTATGTTCCTGTGTCCTATCAGATGTTGGATATACCTGTTTCTGGATCCTGATACTGTCGTCCAGATAAACAGAGCTTCTAATTTCTAGGCGGTGAATATCCCAGTTCTGCTGCTAACAGCACTATTGTTTCATAATGATGGACATGATTATGGTCGCCGTATGTACCATCAAGGAAGACTGGCAGATTGAGCAATTCTCCAGATGGCTGATGTGGAATCCGCTCACTATGACCACTCTGTTTTGTCGTCACTGTTTAATGTAGATGGGACAAGAGAGAAAGGGTGAGATTTCCAAGCACTACTCACTGGCAGCAAAACATGAATAAAAGCGAAAGAACCGGGATAGACCTTCGGTCTCGTTGAATAGGTTATCTTAAACTCGAGAATGTCTCAGGCCACAACTCTAACATCTGCTGTTGACCTGACTGCGGAACGAAGTATTCCAAGAGTTCCTGCCAAACAGTCGAAAGCCCATAATGCAATAGCGATATAAATATATAGTTTCAATCACTTGAATCTTGACATGATAATAGAACACTGGTATAATTATAGCCGCCAGAACAATATGAATAACCAAAAAGACCTCATACCCACGAGATCTAAAAAAATGCATCGCCTGAAAAGCAGATATGAAAAGAAAACAGATGCCAGCGACCCCCAGGTAAACCACGCTTCGTTCCAAGCGCGTTAAGAACATCGCTTGCTTTATCTCATTCGTTTGGCCAGCAGAATGGGCTAAAGCATTGACTAAAATAGTTCTCGGTAGCTCCTCTGGCTGGTTTCTTCGGCTTCTCGCGAGCTATGCCTCCGGCGGCTGGGCGCTGCCCAGACCCGTTGCTCGAGCTTCGCTCGAGGTCAGGAAGCTACAGGGCCTGGTCATATCCGTGCGAGGCCGCTATGCCTCCGGCGGCTGGGCGCTGCCCAGACCCGTTGTTCGAGCTTCGCTCGAGGTCAGGAAGCCCAGGGGCCCGGTAATATCGGTGCGAACGAGACAGCTTGAGGTCCTGTGCCATACAAACCGTTTTGCTGGTCATTATTCCTAGAGACTGTGTCGATATATTTATTGAGCATCCCGACCTGTCTCTGATGTCAGACAATCCCCTCTCCCACTTTTGCTGCCACTAATGCTAGTAACCGAACCAGCGGCACGTTTAAAACTGATACCGATATCTCTGGCTGTAAGAACAGCCTCGGACTCGCACGACAGCTCCACAGATGGACGCCCCACAATGCCGAAAACCTCCCGTTCCTTGTTGAGATGGGATATTCTGCAAAGACTCTGACAACCGAGAGACCGTCGGCTCGCTCGCTGCTGCCCATCGTCGTCCCTCGCTCCTCGCCGCTCGCGTAGCGAGCACAACGGGTCCGGGCAGCGCCCGGCCGCCGGAGGCAGGCCCCCCTCCCAGCGGCGGATCAGGCGGTGACAGACGACGACGAGGCGAGCCTGAGCTTCTCGGCCTCGAGGGCCTTGATTTCTTCTTTTGTTTTCTGGACCTGCTGGTAGACGGTGTCCAGGGCGGCGCTGAGCCGGTCGAGCTCCTCGTTCTCGGTCTGCTGGGTGTACTTGCGGCCGTCGGGGTCGTTTTTGGCGGGCAGCAGCGCGCCCGGGCGCGACGTGAGGATCTCGAACATGGCCTCGGTGGGCTCGTTGAACACGAGCTCGTCGTACAGGAAGCTCTCGACGGGGTTCTCGGTGGTCGCAGCGGCGGGCCCGGGCAGCGGCAGGTCCGTGGTCGGGTTGTAGGGATGCAGTTTCAGGTGGTGGTACAGCAGCACGTTTTTCTCGGCCGCCGCCGATACAAAGTAGATGCGCACCGCGATCTCAAACTCGCCCCAGCCGGTCTCCGTGACCTCGAACGGTGGCGCCTCGATCGACCGCGACGGCTGCGGGTACGTGTCGTGCAGCTTGAACACCACTTTCTTAATGAAGTAGCTCAGGTCCTCGTCCCCGTCGTTGGGGTCCCGCACGAATATCGTCCATTTGTGCGTGTGGTCCGCCGGCGTCTCGTCCGTCCGCTCAGACTCCTGCAGCGGCACCGCAGAGTTGCCGTATATAATCGGCCGGCTCACGGCAATGTTCTGGTCGCAACCGTTAGTACTGTCTGGGGGGGCCTGCCTCCGGCGGCTGGGCGCTGCCCAGACCCGTTGCTCCGCTTCGCGGAGGGCGTGGAGCGTGGAGACTGGGGGAGGGGGACACTCACCTTGATCCGTTTGCTCGTGGCTGGCGCCATGGGAAATGAGGTGAAGCCTGTGTGAAGATTTGTCGAACGGTGTGGTGAAGCGAAGTGAAGTGCTGTGGAGTTGACAGAGTGCCAGTGAGATAGATCAATTGGCAGAGTAGTCGGATTCAAAGATGCGAACCAGAATTATTCAGTCCTCAAATACAGTGAATGATAAACCAGAATCTATTGAGTAATCGAATCAGTCGAATATGCGAACCAGAATCTACTGAGTAATCGAATCAGTCGAATATGCGAACCAGAATCTACTGAGTAGTCAAATACAGTCGAAGATGCGAACCAGAATCAACTGAGTCGTCAAATACAATGAATATGCAAAATCAGAATCTATTGAGCAGTTGGATTCGTGACAAGATCCAAAATCTATTGAGAAGTCGGGTTCGAAGATGTGAACCAGGGACTATTGAATAGCCAAATACAGTGAATATGCGAACCAGAGTCTATTGAGAGACGAGATAATCAATTATCACCACGTCGAGGCTGTAGATATCAGTAGAATAGATGTGTATGATCCGTCCGTGAGCTGAGAGCTGGTCAATTATCAACACGTCGAGGCTGTGATATCAGTAGAATAGATGTGTATGATCCGTCTGTGAGCATGAGCTGTAGTAATGAAGTTGTATTTACACCACCTGCAGCTATTCTCACCATCCACTACCTAATTCTTCACCAATTTAGACAGTGGGTGATACTCGTCACTAATTTATTGCTCGTGGAATTGTAGATGATAATTAGTCGATGCTCGTCTCGTTCCTTCACTAACGTTGATGAATACTGTCAACTCGTATGCCTATAAAGGACCGAGCACGGGTTGGCGCACAAGCGGACGTGGCAGTCCTCAGATCAGAAAGCTGTTTTCTCTCACCTGTAATTGACGCGTTTTTCAGCTCTATAGATGGCCCTCGACTTGACAGGTCACCACATTCACATTACATATATTGCATAGCACTGAAGTGGTCAGTGAGCTAACGTCACAAAAGAAATAGTGTCTGAGATACCGAGAGGAGATAGTCATTGTAGTGGATCAGAGGCGCTGTATCATTTATTGTTTGGAAAAGGCAAGCCAATCGTTGTCACCATCTTCCGTTACGTCTACCGTTACGTCTACCGTATACCAACCGTCAACCATACACCAACCGTCAACCATACACCAACCGTCAACCATACACCAACCATACACCATACACCTACATTCAATATGGACTCTCTAGAGTCATCTTCCACTCCTAAAGCCATTGCCGACTTGTCAGTCAACTTGTCCAAATATAAACAGCTGTACCAGACATATCTGGATCGCAGCGTGCCGTTCACGGCCCAGAGATGGGCGGGCTTCGGCGGCCTGCTGGCACTGTTTCTGCTGCGAATCGTCATCAGCCAAGGATGGTACATTGTGTGCTACGCGCTGGGAATCTACCTGCTGAACCTGTTTCTGGCGTTTCTCCAGCCCAAGTTCGATCCCTCGCTTGAGCAGGATCTGCGCGACCAGGACATGGAGGCCGGCGAGGGCCTGCCCATTTCCCAGGACCCGGCCGCCTCCAAGGACGACGAGTTCCGGCCCTTCATCCGCCGCCTGCCCGAGTTCAAGTTCTGGCACAACGCCACCCGCGCCACCGCCATTGCATTCCTGTGCTCCTGGTTCTCCGTCTTCGACGTCCCCGTGCTGTGGCAGATCCTGCTCCTCTACTTCATCATCCTCTTCAGCCTGACCATGAGGCGCCAGATCCAGCACATGATCAAGTACCGCTATCTGCCCTTTGATCTCGGCAAGGTCAAGTACAACCGCACGTGAGCCCCTTCTCCTCCCCCTCGTCGCCCTGTCATGTAGCACTAATTCTATCCCGCTCGCCGTCATCCCCTGTGTCTGCCCGGGTGCTGCCTCCGGCGGCTGGGCGCTGCCCAGACCCGTTGCTCCGCTTCGCGGAGGTTGTGTTCTACGAGCCTGGGCGGTCTCTGCCGGGTTCTGCCTCCGGCGGCTGGGCGCTGCCCAGACCCGTAGCTCCGCTGCGCGGAGGGCTCTGAGCGAATTGCTCGCTGGGCGGTCCACGCCCTCCGCGAAGCGGAGCCACGGG
>JAJMIG010000169.1:0-24744 GCA_030583365.1 Sugiyamaella japonica | reverse complement strand
CAGTAGCACCCTCGTACCCAGCAGTAGCTCGCGTAGCGAGCACAACGGGTCCGGGCAGCGCCCGGCCGCCGGAGGCAGAGCCCTCGAGTCCCCCGACCCCCCAGCGGGGCCCTTCGGACGCACGGCTGTAAATTTTTCATGTTGAAGCTCAGGGGGCGGGGGAGGGGTAAGTGGATCACGGATCGTAGTCAGGATGGTTGAAGCGGTAGAGACAAGGAAGAAGAGGAAGGTGGTTGGGGGGAAGTCGTCGTTGGATAGCGTGGTGGGGAGACATCCGTTGGGGGTGCTGCCGAAGGGAAACGCGCTGATGCTGGGCGGTGCAGGAGGAGAGGTGGTGGTGCGGATCAGGAGTTTCGGGCCCTGGCTGGGCAGACTGCCAGAAGAGGTGCTGATGGCTATATTACAGGAGATCGAGTCACCCGTGGACCTGCTTCATATGGGCCATGTGTGTAGGGCACTCTACGCGTACTGCTGGTTCGACGAGCTGTGGAAGCTGATGATGTACAACCAGAAGAAGACGCCGTCGCAGTGGACGGGCAGCTGGCGAAGCACGTTCTGGGGAGTCCGGGAGAGGACTCGTAAGGAGACCCGTGAGGGGACCTGCGAGGTGACTACGGGGCCACAGGTGGTGGACTGCTCGGGGGTGGTGTACTCGGACTTGCTATATCGGCCGTTCCAGTGCTCGCAGATCGACTATGAGCGACTGTTGGGGTCCGTCAGTGACATTGCCAGGCGGCAGAATATCCACACATTCCAGACAGAAGACGCTCTGTCGTGCGAATTGTTTGAGTCCGAGTGGCATAATAAGCCGTTTCTGGTCCAGCTGGACGAGCCCATAGCCCGCTGGACTCTGGACGAGCTCGTTCAACAGTTTGGTGATACCATATTCTACCAGGAGTACATGAGCTGGAAACTCAGTGTGTACGCCCAGTACATGGCCAGTAACCAGGATGAGTCGCCGCTGTATCTGTTTGACTGTAAATCCACTGCTCTACACAGTCTAAAGTATCGAGTGCCCCTGGCAGACATGTTTGACAACGAGCGAGACTGGTTCAATCTGCTCGGGACCCAGCGACCCGACTACCGCTGGCTGATCATCGGCAGTGCTCGCAGTGGCTCCGGCTTCCACAAAGATCCCAACGGAACCAGTGCCTGGAACTCCATCGTATCCGGCGGGGCCAAGTACTGGATCATGTTCCCGCCAGACTCGCCGCCACCAGGCGTGCTTGTGGACGGTGAGCTCGAGAGCGAGGTTACCGCGCCCGTGTCGGTGGCCGAATGGTTTCTGGGCGGCTTCTACGACGAGGCCCGCCGCCGGCCATCGTTCTACGAGGGCATATGCCGCGTTGGCCAGGCCATGTACGTTCCTGCTGGCTGGTGGCACCTCGTGGTCAACCTCGACACCTCCATCGCCATGACCGGCAACTTCGTGCCGCTGCCGAAACTGCCCCACGTCCTGGACTTTCTGAAAAACAAGCCCGACCAACTCAGCGGCTTCAAAAACGGCCCGGAGCCCTGCAGACTCTTTGCCCACTTCCAGGCTCTGCTCGGCGCCAAGTCCCCCGCTGTCCTCCAGACTGCGCTCGACGGCCTGTGCAAAATCGAGGCCACCCGCGCCTCCAAACGCAAATGGCACGCCCTCGTCGACTCTCACGAGTCCGCCTCGTTCTCCTTCGCGTTCGACGCCGACGACGAGTAGGGGGTGCTGCCTCCGGCGGCCGGGCGCTGCCCGGACCCGTAGCTCCGCTTCGCGGAGTGCGCGGTGCGTGGTCAGCGGGGGAGGAAGAGGGCGGTTTTCGAGGGAGAGAATCTCCGCGAAGCGGAGAAACGGGTCCGGGCAGCGCCCGGCCGCCGGAGGCGTCACAAAGGCGTGGTGGGCATTGCGCTTAGCTGGTGCTCCCTTCGTTTTCGTCAGGACGTATTTATTAGATAAAAAACCAATGTCTTCGGACTGTTTGGTGATTGATAATAACTTTTCAGTAGTGGTGCTTTCTACTCTGTGATATTCCGTGGGGTCAAGCAGGGTCCAGGGGGAAGGGAAATCGTATTTTACTCTGGATATGGCCGTAGCTTCCAGGGGGAAGGAGTATTAGGGTTGTCCGTTTCGGGAATATTCAGGGGTAACTGCATGGTGGGTCAGCTCAGCTCACGGTCAGTCCACGGACCTCGCCCGAGCGAAGCGAGCAACCAGGTCTGGGCGGAGCCCAGCCGCCGGAGGCAGCATCCCTATCACGAGAGGTGCAAGCCGAGGCGGTTGGCTTTATTTTGAGTAACCGGTCTTGTGAGCGACACTGGCATTGATGACGAGCTGTATAACAACCTACTGACAGTGGTTACTTGAGGGATGCACTGGTAGCATGATGCTCAGTAGCAAAGAACAAAAGAGAGTTGAAGTCCTTGCCGTAACACTATGTTATCCAACATCCAATGGTGATAAAGAACTCTAAGGCCACTTTGGTGGACATGGCAGACCCAAAATATAAAGAATTGGCACTCACATTTGTAACCCAGAACCGCGGATAACAGAGTAAGCGATAATACAGTAGGAACTGAATTTGTTCTGTATATACGCAAACGACCGCTCGTGGTCTCGGTTGCCGTTGTGCCATCTCATCCGTAAGATCCATGTTGAAGCGTACTGATGAACTGGCAAGATACCACCTGCGACTTGTATCGAAACATGTTGACACTCAGTGGTGCCTGAAATGAACCATGTACCTCTGTCCTTACACTAATAATATTTTACAGAGCCTTGGGATGAGATTCATCTGAATGTCGTTGTACGGAGGAGCAGCGCTGGCAGAGCCATATCTCTTCATATTGCTGTGGACGACTTGCAGTTCGAGTATTTCATACTTTGGGATTCCTCCAAACGCCTTGGAAAAGTTAATATTGAACCGACTCGCTTTGCCTCCGGCGGCTGGGCGATGCCCCGACCCGTTGCTCCGCTTCGCGGACAGTGCGGTGAGCTCGGGGGTATCGTAGTGGGTTCACTCGCACGAGTCCCACGAACCACGGGCCAGCCCTTCTATCAGTGTACTCGATCAGGCGCCCAGCAACAGGATTATAGCAGATTGAATGCAGAGACACTTTGTGGCCACGGTTTGATGGAAGACCCTATTCTATCTTCATGTCAAAGAACAAGCAATGAACCACGACCACGGTCTAGGACCTCTGTGGACGACTATAACCACACCCAGGGCCACGTTACTGAATGTCTGGGCTACTACCAGCGTCAGGGCCCAAGACTCGAACTCCGCAAAGCGGAGCCCGGGCCCGGGCAGCGCCGGGCCGCCGGAGGCACACCCCGCGCGAGCAGTTCACCAGAGCAGAATAAATTACACGAACGGAAACAGAGCGGGGATTTACATGACGATGCAGCACTTGCTACCGGATTTGGGCTTTTCGGTCTCGGTGGCAGGCGGAGCAGTGGCTGCTGCTCGCGCAGAGGCAGTTGTACCAGTCGCGACGGCAGCAGGAGAGGCAGCGGGGACGGCCGTGTTAGCAGTGGTCTCAGCAGGAGCTGAAGGGGTTTCAGTAGCAGCAGGAGCTTCGGCCGCAGCTTCGGCCTTAGTAGTAGCGCCGCCGTGGGCACGCACCAAAGTCTCTCCAAACGCCTTTCCTTGAATAAAGGCTACCTCTTTCTCGCTGGCAGAGGGCGCTCTTGACCCGTCGGCTCCCGCAAAGGTACCAGCGCCCCAGGGACTGCCGCCGTGCACCGAGTCGAAGCTGGAGAACTGGGCAAAAGTGTGCTTGTACCCGAGCGGCACGAAAATGAGCCCGTGGTGCGCAAACGACGACATCGAGTTGCGGATCGTGACCTCCTGGCCGCCGCCGGGCGTGCCTGTCGATACAAACTGCCCGTAGTACTTGCCGTACAGCGCGCCCGTGGCCCACAGCCCGCCCGTGGCGTCCCAGAACGAGCTGAACTGCGACGGCACGCTGCCGTACCGCGTGGGCAGCCCGAACAGAAACCCGTCAAACTGAACCAGCTCCTCGGGGCTCACCACAGGGTACGCTGGCTTGGGCGCCGCGTGGATGGCCGTCAGCACCTCGTCCGGCAGCGTCTCCGGCACCTGGTAAATGCTGGCCTCTACCCCGGGCACCTGCTGCAGGCCCTTGAGCTCCTCCTCGGCCAATTGCACAATGTGCCCGTACGTCGAGTAAATAATGATCTGGGTCCCACGTTAGAACGGCCTTGGGGGGTCGGGGTCGGGGGGCTCTGCCTCCGGCGGCCGGGCGCTGCCCGGACCCGTTGCTCCGCTTCGCGGAGGGCCTGGAGCACACGGCCCGCGACACAACGAGCACTGAGCACTCCGCGAAGCGGAGCAACGGGTCCGGGCAGCGCCCGGCCGCCGGAGGCAGCCCGGGGGGCCAGGGGACAGGGGGACTTACGGCGATTTTGACCATTGCGGGGGCGGCTGTGTCCGTGAGAGAGGAAGTGCGGTGTGTGAATGCGCGAGCGGTTTTGAGCAACAATGGATGTTGGGAAAAATAGACGGCCGGTAAAACAGGCTCACAAGATGCTTGGTTCACAGGCCTCGAGTCTCGGGCCCATGCATGTTATATATAGTTCCCGTCGAGCTATTGAGAGCTATTAATCAGGCTATAAGGGAGTGGGTTAGGGCACGAGGTAGCAGTGAGCGAGAGCGGTGGGCTGTGAGCCGTATTAGCAATAACTGCAGAGTGGGCGACAGGCAGGCAGGCAGACAGGCAGGCAGGTGGGCTATTACAAAGCTGGCGGATAATTATAATTTGCACCGGCTGAGGTGTACGGCCTGCGATGGCCCGCGACGGCCTGCGACTATTCGTCAGCAATTCCCAATCATTAGCAACCCGCACTATTGCTTGCTCGCCTCCATCCCACTCTTCGGAATGCCGGTTGGGCGCGCGCTCGCCGGTACAAATATCTGCCCCTCCAGCACTGTGCATATTAGTAAACCCTGAATAAGGGCTCTGTCAGGACAAGGGCCCCGCGCGGGGCGGTAGGGGCGGGGCCATGCCTCCGGTGGCTGGGCGCTTCCCAGACCCGTTGCTGCGCTTCGCGGAGTCCTGGGACCTGCCACGCTCTTCGCCCCTCCGCGAAGCGGAGCCACGGGTCCGGGCAGCGCCCGGCCGCCGGAGGCGTTGCCCAGGGGCCCCCAGCATAGCCCATCGGGTGTGTCACGCAAGGCGCAAGGCTGGACAAGCAAGCTTGCCCAGGAGGGGCAGGAGCAGGGCTGCACGACCCCAGGCTATACGATCATCCTGTCAGAGCGATCCCTGCCCTGAGAGCACACCACTAGTAGTAGTATATAAGGCCATGAATAGCCGGTTGTTCTCATGGTTGAATTAACCAAGTTGATAAATCCAGTCAATTGAGTCAATTTTCAGTACTGAGCAAATCAATGGCCATCCCTAAAGTCGCTATCATCTACTACTCCACTTGGGGCCACATCCGTACCTTGGCCGCGTCGGTCAAGGCCGGGGTGGAATCGGCTGGGGGAAAGGTCGACGTGTATCAGATCCCAGAAACCCTGTCTGCGGATATCCTCGCGAAAATGCATGCTCCGCCAAAGTCGGACGACCCTGTCATCACTCCGGCCGAATTGACCAAATACGATGCCTTTTTGTTCGGCATCCCCACTCGTTATGGTAACTTCCCTGCTCAATGGAAGGCGTTCTGGGACGCTACCGGCGGCCTGTGGGCCTCGGGTGGTCTGTATGGCAAATACGCCGGAGTGTTTGTGTCCACTGGCACCCCCGGCGGTGGCCAGGAAGTCACGGTCCTCAACTCGCTGTCCACCCTGGCCCACCACGGAGTCATCTACGTGCCCCTGGGCTACAAGAACAACTTTGGCATTCTCTCCAATCTGGAAGAGGTGCGAGGTGGCTCGCCCTGGGGCGCCGGCTCCTACGCGGCCCCCGACGGCTCGCGCCAGCCTTCGAAGCTCGAGCTAGAGCTCGCCGAGATCCAGGGCAAGTCGTTCTATGAAACGGTCGCCAAAGTCGATTTCTAGGTGTCTGCGTGCGTGCATGTGTGCGCCCGTCGAGTTAGTAAGAAAGGTTTAATAAATTATATCAAGTGTCGTCCGGTGTGGGCGCTGCCTCCGGCGGCTGGGCTCTGCCCAGACCCGTGGCTCGCTGCGCTCGAGCTTGGACCGTCGGCGTGACGGACGGGTCCAGCAGTATCGTCGGTCTACCTCAGCTGAAATTGAGCCTTTGTCTGTGTAGCTCGCCCCTGTATGGTTGTGTGGACGACGACTCTGTGCAAGTGATCAATCCCACTCCCCTATCTAATCTTATCTAATGCCTATGCAGGTCCTGCATGTCAAAAGATAGGCTGCAACGAGTAGATAGTAAACACTGCGGTGAAACACTGCCGTGATGACTGATGTCTGACTGAATATTGCACCCATGATGACCACCACGATTGCCACTACCACTACGTTGTCAGACTCACAAGACTGGATTAGTACTGCTCCCTCGTTCTGGCGCTACTACGCTTACTCCCAACTATCTACCGATTTGCGACTGGTCACTCCAGCCCAGTCCAGTTCAGTTCAGTTGTCTTAGCATTGTTACATCTGAAGTTCCACAATGCTACCTCGTATCTCTATCCTTACCTACAGTCTATTGCATTAAACATTATCCACACGTCGCACATGTCGCACATGCGCTTAACAACTTCCAACTAAGCATGACACACAACATGCTTAATAGTGACCAATTTGTATGGCTCAATTAATGCTTAATAAATTATATATCACTGGACAGGCAGACTAGGCTATATTGGAAAGAGCTACAGCTCTTCAGATGCTACTACTGCTACTACTACTACTACTGCTACTACTACTACTACTACTACTAATAATAATAATAATAATAATAACTACTACTACTGCTACTGCTACCACCACCACCACCACTACCCCACCATTATATACCATATAAATATATGCTCCGATCAGATCAATCGCAGTGGTCGGAATGGTTGGGACTGCGGCAAGTGATCCGGATGGTCTGCCTCGAAATATAGACAATGGCGACCTTGAAGCTCAGACCCAGAGCACGGACCAAAAGGGGTCAGGGAATGACCTCACAAAGGCAATTAGTGCTCCCGGCGCCCTAGACAGACTGGAATCACATCTTCAGAAGCTGGGCCTTGTCAAGATTTCAAACTCTCAGCAGGTTTGTCCTGATCCTGAGTGCATTGGATCGCTTGTAGACCCTCAGCAAAGCCACACTTGTACAAGGGACGACAATCTGGTAATCCTCCTAAAAGCATTGGGTAAAACAGGCAGACGTCTGTGGCCGCTGGAAGCGGGTCAATCCAGAGATCAAGGTCAATCCTGCCCTACTATATGCTTCAGTGATCTCACGGTCAGAGGCAGGCCCTTGTGTCCTGGTCCGGTTCCATCTATATATGAATTCGGCAAACGCATTCTCTCGTTGCCCTTTGCAATTAAGCGTGCGTTTGTTGCAAAAGACAACCCTACAATTCTGTCCAACATAGATGGCATTATATATCCCGGTGAGATGCTTCTCGTCCTAGGCACCAACGACTCTGGGTGCTCTACTTTACTGAAATGTCTTTCTGGCCAGACCAGCGATCTCTCGTCTATTGAGGGAAGAGTCAACTACGATGCCATGACTTTGTCTCAAGCCATTCACTCTTCTTTCCGATCTCAAATCATATACAACTGTTCACGTAAGTCTACGGTACTGTCACAGTCGTCATTACTAACGGGCCCTAAAAGTTGATGCCCATTTCCCGCATCTGACAGTGAGACAGACTCTCGAGTTTGCCGTTGAAGCGCGTCTGGCCACAGGTTTGCACTCCACCAAGTCGTACAGAGACTGTCTTGTCAGCATTCTGGCAGCCCAGGCAGGCCTTGGTGAAGTTCTCGACTTGAAAGTTGGTAATGCATCTGTGGCTGGGATATCCCCAGAGCTACGCCAGAGACTGACTATAGCCGAAGCCATGGCGTGTAGAGGATGGGTATACTGCTGGGATGACGCCTCCAAGGCTCTAGAATTCTCAGTTGCCATACGGGCATCCGTCAATCTGTCATCGAATATATCCATCTGTGCCATGCACCAGGCCAATGAACGAGTCTACGAGTTGTATAACAAGGTGCTGCTACTTTGTGAGGGCCGCGAGATTTACTTTGGTCCAACTGACTTGGCAAGAAACTATTTTGAGAGAATCGGCTATAAACCGACACCCACAGAATCTACTGACGACTTTTTATCGCGTATTAGCAGTCTGGATTCAGCATGCCTACCGGCTATGGCAAATCGCTCTGACAAATTATCGGCTGTTGAGCTTGAGCGCATATGGAAGTCTTCGCCTGAATATCGTCTTTTAACTAACGAGATCGCTGCATTCAGACAAAACTTCGTCGACTCAAAGTCTTTCAGTAACACTCCATTATACAGAACAAATTATTCACATCAGATCCGGCTTGGGATTAAACGCGGGTATCGGCGAGTCATGGGAGATAAAATCTATTTGGCCATTACAGCGATTCTGGCCATTGTTCACGCTCTAGTCATTGGTCCGTTGTTTCTCAACCTCAATCTGACCAGTGTAGATGCGTTTGCAAAAGGAGGTGGGCTATTCTTTGCCTTGGTATATAACATCACCGTTGCATTGATTGAGGTTCCAATGGCCATTGTGAACCGCCCGGTCTTTCTAAAGCAAAGAAGGTATTATTTCGTGCGCCCTTCTATTGAGCATATTCAAAGAATATTCACTGACCTACCAGCTCGAAGCGTGGGCGTTTTTCTGTTTGCATTGACGTATTACTTCATTTCTGGGTTTCGGAAGCAAGCTGGCCATTTCTTTCTTTACCTACTAACGGTCGAATTAACAACGTTTTCATTTGCGTCCTACTATCAGATGATTGCCAGTGTGGTGAGGACGCCGGAAGTTGCAAGTACAATAGCCGGTCTCAGTCTGGCTTTCTTCTTGTCTTATTCCGGGTATATGATCCCCACCACTCTGATGCATCCTTGGTTTAGATGGCTTAACCGAGTCGATCCCATGTCATATGGGTTCGAGATACTTTTGGCAAACGAGTTTCACTATAGACAACTAACATGTGGCCTTGTAGCTCCCAGCGGACCAGGGTACGACAATTTAGGACCTCCTCACCAGTCGTGCGTATTGCCGGGAGCGTCCCCTAATGAGATCATCGTCATGGGAGATTCGTACATGGCTGTCCTGTTTGGATATAAATGGACACATGTCTGGAGAAATGTTGGAATCGTTGTCGGGCTATGGCTGGCTTTTGCAACGATATCTGCGATTGGAGCAGAGTTGTTTTCTCATGCTCCTAAAGTCAGGCAGAAAAGACTGCGAGTTCTGGTCGATTCGCCTAACAGTGCTTCCTCGAGCCCGACTCTGACCAGCATTTTGACAGAAAAAGCTGCCCCCTCGGCCGTATTTACATGGTGCAATATCTGCCACAGAGGTTTACTGGATAATGTATCTGGGTATGTGAAAGCGGGACAAATGGTAGCTGTGATTGGTGAAAACTTGCCGGCGCTGTCGACTCTGCTACAGATATTGGCTTCGAGGATCCCGGACTCATCACCAATGTCTGTTTTAATAAATGGCCGAGATCCTGAGAACTCGACAAATACCATCGGTTTTGTTCAGTCCCAGGACTTTCATGTTCCGTATTTGACGGTACGAGAAGCCCTGATGTTTTCCGCTAACCTGCGATTACCAATTCGCATGAACAATACAGACAGAAAAGCCGTGGTCGAAAAGGTCATCCGCGATCTCGACATGTATGATATGGCCGACGCCTGGATTGGGCCGTTAGGACATGTCGACGCACTTTCGCCTTTTCAGCGCAAAAAGCTCTCAATAGGGGTCGAATTGGCTGCTCTGCCAACCGTCTTGGTGATGGATGATCCGAGCCAGTGCTTTGATACTGTGGAATGTCATAAAATAACAAGTCTTTTACGATCGCTGTGTGCCAATGCGGGACTTTCTATAATCTGTTCGATTTCAGAGCCCTCGTCATTTCAGCTCGAGCAGTTCGACAGTGTGTGCTTGCTGAGCAATTCGGGCCGGCCCTGTTATTTTGGTGCTGTCGGCGCAGATTTGAACAAGATCATGTCATATTTTAATGAATCTGCTGCCTGTGAATCACTCTTGGGGGAAAGTCGAGTCGATGCAACAGACTTTCTACTAAGATCTGTACGCAGTCTGGAAAATTGTACACCTACTGATAGACCAGAGATATGGGCCCAGTCGACAGACAAGAGAATGCTAGATTCGATGATATCACAGCTAAACGAAGCTGCTAGTAACAGTACCAGCGGCATCCCAATAATTCCAGAGGTGGACCTGCCAAATACATATCTAACCAACTTCAAGCTAGTGTTTTGTCGAACTGTCATCGCATATTGGAGAACACCGCGATACTTTTTCTTTAAAGCGTTTTACTTTGCCATTGCTGGATTGTTTGTAGGATTCACGTTTTACAAGGCAGGAAACAACCTGTCGGGGCTCCAGAATGCCGTGTTTGCCATTTTCTTTTCTCTGTTGCTCAGCGTGCCTCTGATGCCTATGATACATGAGCATGTGATTCCAATTAGAAACCATTTCGAGGCCTGCGAAAGGCAGTATAGGAAAACATATCATTGGAGCGCTCTGATTGTTTCCGTGCTTGTGTGTGAGCTGGCTGTCCACATTCCTATTTCAGCGCTTTTCTACGTTGGCCTCTATTTCCCCGTGCATTTTGTATCCACCCCAGGATACTTTTACTTTGTGTATTGCATCTTGTTCCAGATGTTTGTCGTCAGCTTGACTCTGGGAATCTCGTTCATCTCTCCAGACATTATGTCGGCAAACAACATCTCTTCGGCGGCATTTGCTTTCACGGGTACCTTTTGTGGAGTGCCTCAGCGGCCCTCACTCATGACTGGGTTATATCGAGCTCTCTATAGAGTGTCACCTTATACCTATTTCGTGCAGGCATATGCCATTTCCATGTTTCACAGCGTGCCAGTCGTTTGTAAACCTCAAGAGTACACGGTTTTCGAACCACTGGCTGGAACTACCTGTCAAGACTATGCTGGACGGTTTGTAGCTGCCAATACTGGGTATCTGGAAAACCCCCAATCCACCAGTGCCTGCAGGTACTGTCAATTTGCATCTGGCGACGAGTTTCTCCAAGTCAATCTCAGCACAAGCCACCATGTCAAGTGGCGCAACGTCGGCATCATCTTTGCATACATCATATTCAACACTATTTGCATTCCCTTGGGCTATTATATTTTCCGGGTCAAGAAATGGCCCTCGCTACTAGGAAGAGTGCGAAATCTAGGCCGCCAGTTTGTATTTGCAGATGCTAGGAAAGCTCCTTCAAGCTAAATATATGACCCAAACGACTGCAGTGGTGCTTGCTTGTCTGCCTCCGGCAGCTGGGCTCTGCCCAGACCCGTAGCTCGAGCTACGCTCGAGGGATGTGCTGATGCAGGGTCCATGCCCGATTGCCGACGTAAACATCATGCACGGTGGTATTTTACCTCGCAAATTGGCTCTTCGGAAATGGCCCACGGGTTAGGGCCCGCGTGTTTTGAAATTTGAAAATTACGTCTCGAGGACCGATTCAAAGCCGTTGAATGATCTGAAAAAGAAACAGTCTGGTTTCGAAGAAGAGTGGAAGGTGAAAAACACAACACGACAAAGAAATTGTCCAATGAAGTCGGCGCTGCTGCTTTCAATAGCACAGCAGGCCGCTGGACGTGGAAGTAATGGCTGTTTGGTCGCCAGAAGATGCTGCTCAGATCAGACTGTAGGAAGAGGGATCAGTGAGCCCGAGCCCTCAGGAAGCCCATTTGGACGAATGACCAGTGGTTCTGGCGAACCTTTTAATCGTGTCGACGAGTATGGGCTCTTGGAGTCGCTGTTTTTCCCTCCTGAAAGGAAACAGAGACCGAATCAAAGGCCTGTCAAGGATACTACCAACGAGTACAAGTTACCGTTTGTTAGACAGATCAGGCGGTTACGACTCTTGGAAGAAAGCCGTCAGCCTTTGGCCGAGAAAATGCGTTGTACCCGCCGCCTGATGGACCAGGAATCACCGTTAGGTGGACATTCCAGGTTTCACACTCCAGAACAGGGGCTCACGCCGCAAATGAAAAAGGGCATTTCTCGGCTCATGAACTCGAGGTACCTAACTGCTTCAGATATCAGTAATTGGATGAAGATTCACATTCATTCCAATAATATAAGTGGCCGCCATTTGCTTGTGGAACAGTGTTTCAAACATATGATTGACTGTGCTGGTAAAAGATCGTTGGCACCCATCATGGATTATGTGCAGTCAGTATGGAAATATGGATTTGAAACAATCCGGATCTCGCCCTCGGTTGCTAGGCACCAGACGATCAATATTTTTGAAAGAGCATTGGTGGTGTTTGATGCTACCGAGTACTCTATAGATAATAGGGATCATCGGCTGATAGCGAGGCTTGGGATCGATAATATCGATGAGTTCAAACAGCTCTACCACAACTATTTGACCATATATCATGGTAACCATGCGGCAAAGACTGATCGCCTGCTAGACGATCTGTGGTTTCAATTGGTGTCCAAATGTGGATCGATCGAGTCGGCAGACGACATTATTGTCACTCAATATCTCGAGTCAGATGAATTCCCGTCCTATGAAGCCATTGACGTGTTTATCCAATCATTATGTCGCCATATATCACTTCAGAAACAGATTTATTCGGGTTCAGATGAAGAGTTCAATATGAAAGTGAAGCATGACTTAACTGCCTATAAAAGTCTGCTTGTATCTGACAGATTGACATCTGCAACCGTGGAGTTTCTACTTTTATGGGCAAACAATCTTGACGAGGTTTATAGTGTATTGGAGTTGGCCAAGGACTCTCGTTATACAGACGAGGTGTTTTCCAATTGTCAGGTGGCCATTCTCGATGCCGTTGTAAAGGGCGCATTAAATGAAGCGACAAACGCCGCCAATGCCACGAATGCTACCTCTACCACCTCTACTACCTCCACCACCAAACTCGTACATCCGAAAATATTTATACCAATGCATACTCGTGCAATGGCTCATATGTTTGGGGCTTTAAACAGATTTACCAAATGTTCAGCAGGTATCACTGCCGAGGCGCTAGATAGGTGTTTATTGATATCTGCGCAATATGGAAATTCAGCTGGAATGTATAGAGCATTGGCCATGAGGTTGAATTTGCAACAGCAGGGCGCTATCGACTCGTCCACTCTGGGCCAAGTGTTTGACTGTTTCCCTATTGCTAGTGGATCCATGAGTCAAGAAATAAAATCGTCGCCCTCTTTGTGGGCAATACAGGATGCCATCATCGCCGACCCGGCTCGAGATCAAGCGATTCTGTATCATCTTCGCACCATGATCGAACCCAAAAACGACAAGACCATATTTCAAAAATATATATCTGCATTAGGTAGATGTGGAAGAACTGATAGACTGGAATTGGAATGGACCGAGTTTTTCTCATCGACTGATCCGACGCTGTCACACATTGACTGGTCGGAATCTCCCGAGGTCGTCGTGGAGTTCATATCGGCTTTCAAAATGGCTGGATCCACTGAGCAAGGGCTTAAAGTGGTGGAGTCGATTCTGAATATTTCTGATAAACAGAGCTCCAAATACTATACGGCATCGGTTGGAGTACTGAGAAATGTTTTTCGATACGAGATCCTCCCGCTAGGCCAGTTAGTGACGTTTGTGGCCGATTGGTTCATTCACCAAAAGGGTAGCACCCAATGGCTCGCTGAAGATATCCACACGATATTCAATGAGATTGGAGGACCCAACTCGGTGTCTTCCTTGTCATTAGGCGAAGTGCAAGTAGCTTCTCATATTGGACAAGAAGTGGCCAATACGATTCTTCAAGTAAGAGAAGGCCAGGATATCGAGCGTTCGGTTGATTCGTTGAACCAGTTGTTAGGAACGGCCAGAGTATGATTATTACAATTAGTATATATATGAAATATAAATAGATGATCATGAATTATGCTAGGAGTGGTGGTGGTTTCGTAAGCACTTATGAAGGTACTTCTGGAGAAGGAGGATTGTCCTGAACAGGGCTTTCTGGAGCTGGTGCTGGTGCTGGTGCAGGTGCAGGTGCTGGAGACGACGTCTGGCCGTGTCTCTTGGGCTTGACAACCAGCACTATAATCAGTCCAACTATAATCAAACATAGCAGCAGAATCACTTTACATTTCTGAGTTCTCTTCTGATAATGAGTAGCCTTAATCAACTCCTTATCTGCCTGTTTGACATTGGTATACATTGTTTCGACATTATAATCGATTCGATCTAGCAGAGTTCCTTGATCTATTACCATGGTTTGCAGGTCTTTAAAGATATCAGCCAGCTCGAGAATTCCCTGGGCTATTTTGGTGATTTCCTCTTCGCGTTGGCGAATCTCGAGATCCTCGGTACCAATTAGCGATTGCTTCTGCTCCTGCTGTCGCAGAGTGTTTTCTGAAAATGCTACATCCATTTCATCCTCTGCCACAGCATCGACTCCTGGTGATTGAGGTCTCACTGGAGTATATGACGACGACGCCGCAGCCGTGTCTTTCCTTAATGCCTTCAAATAGTTGGACTGCATTTTACGAAACGTACTTGAAGTTTCCTGGACTTTGGTGGCCATTGAGATCTTCATGTTGGCACTCATTTTGATTTCCGCCGGAGATACCTCGGCATTGGACATGGAGTCGAACTTTTTGATCAGTGACTGGCAGTCATGTAATCCACTGGTGATTTCATAAGTAAGCTTTTCAATCTGTTCTTCTTCGTAGCTTCGATCGTCGAACCCAGGTAATGCATTTTTTCTATGTAGCGTGTCCAGCTGGCTAATGTATCGCCTTATATCCGATAATCTCTCGTCCACTTCGCTCGATACATCCACCCAGGATGGAGGTAATAAATCCATCTCAATGCCAATTATGTCATTGTAGCCACCACTACCGGTGGTTCCAGGGGGCACTGCGCCGCCTATCAAGCCCTGCTGCTCTTCGGGCACATCCCGCATCGACTGCACGGGATGATGTGTATACGATTGTCTATACGAGATGTATAGATTGGTTCTATCCCGAAACATTTCGCCTTTCCGTATCTGTCACTCGATGAATATATAAATATATATCTTATCTGAATCGGAACTGCGTGTTCCCACTTCGTGAAGTTGGACATCCAGCCGCCCACGGCTGGACGCTCAGCCGCTCCAGGGTCCAGTGCCTTCCTGGGGTTCTGCCTCCGGCGGCTGGGCGCTGCCCAGACCCGTAGCTCCGCTTCGCGGAGGGCTGGGACCAATGAAAGCGCAAGTCAGAGGCTAAGAGAGAGTGTGACCGGTGTAATTGTACTTGTAGAGAGAACCAGGAACTTTAGCTGGAATTCTACGTGTAATCCCTATATGTCAGCTATTAAAGTGACCTATTCCAGAGTTGGCAGCACTTCTAAGAATTACAGATCACCAAGACGCCGAACGAGTTGTTTACACTCAAGTTATAAGTTGGGTTTTTAGTATTCATGAGTAACTGTTCCCTTGATTACCCCTGAAACCGGTGACCCCTGGATTCGGCGGGTTAGGGTAGTACAGTAAATACCATTCTAGTCCGCTATATAATATCCAATATTGAGTCAAATGTTGAATCTGATAGACAATCAAGCGTCTGTATTTGTGAAAAGACAAACGTTACGTAGCAGCGCCAGCGTGTCAGCGTTCCGGCTTACCAGTGTACCAGATAACGTCGGAACTCAAACTGAGAAACGCTTGTAATGCCGCATTTCCAGTTTTCATTGCAAATCGTCCCTCTTCATAATAATACATATTCCTGATTATCCAACAGCTCAGAGATCAGATAGATCAAGCTGACAACCACAACCGCTACCACCTACCATCGACTACCATCTCACTCTCACTCTGATCTGATGCTTATCAGGGAACCACCCCCTCCTCCCCCCTGTGAACGCACGGCTGAACTCATGCATTTTCAATATTTTTTTTGGCTGATCTTCAGAATAAAGATTTTGAAAAATTCATGTTTCACTCAAACAATTGAAGGTGATATCGAAAAAATGGGCGTGTCTTTCCACACTCTCGAAAGAGAGAAGATTTTTCGAGACCCGCCAACGGATAAACCATCGTATCCTCTTTTGAGCCAGGCTATTCAACCGCATGTTGGTTCTTTCGATGCATTATTGGATGGTCCAGGAGATGGTCTGCTCAATCTGGCAGTAAAAGACATCGGTACCAAGGTGGTATTCGATAGCAATGATCCCGATAGATTGGGAAATAAGCTAAAATGTACGTAAGAGCTTTGATATCTAATTTTGACGTAGAAATTTGACGTCGAAGTTCCACTTCGTTATGATACTAACATACATAGTTCGCATTGATTTTGTTCAAATCACTAAACCCACCGTGGCAGCCAGGGACAAGATTACGGTTGATAGACGGATATTTCCTTCGGAATGCCGTGAGAGAATGTCCAGTTATAGAGGCAGATTGCTTATGAGAATGGCTTATTCAGTTAATGACGGCCCTGAGGAATTCGAAACTAGAGACGCCGGGTATGTGCCTGTTATGTTAAGAAGTAATCGATGCCATTTGGAAGGACTGTCACCTGCCGCATTGGTTGCCGCAAAGGAAGAATCCGAGGAACTCGGTGGCTATTTCATTGTCAATGGTATTGAAAAGCTCATTCGAATGCTCATTGTACAGAGACGTAATCATCCAATGGCCATTGTTCGTCCTTCGTTTGTTAATAGAGGTGCTGCTTATACTCAATATGGTATCCAGATTCGATGTGTTCGTCCCGATCAAACATCTCAAACAAATGTGCTTCACTATTTAAATGACGGCAACGTCACATTCCGATTTTCTTGGAGAAAAAACGAATATCTAATACCTGTGGTGATGATCTTAAAGGCTCTTGTAGAGACAAACGATAGGCAGATTTTCGATGGCATTGTTGGACAGGAAACTGGCAATTCGTTCTTGACTGATCGGTTGGAGCTTTTGCTAAGAACTTATAAAAGCTACAATCTATACACAAAACAAGAGACTCTGGCTTATCTTGGTGATAAATTTAGAGTTGTTATGGGAGCCACGGCCGATTCAACCGATATCGAGGTTGGCAAGGAAGTCTTGAGAAGAATCGTGCTGGTTCACTTGGGTGAAGACAATAGAGATAAATTCAGACAACTCATGTTTATGATTCGAAAATTGTACTCTCTGGTTGCCGGAGAGTGTTGTCCTGACAATCCAGATGCTGCTCAACATCAGGAAATCCTCCTTGGTGGGTTTTTGTATGGCATGATCATCAAGGAGAAGATTGATGAATATCTACAAGCGTTCAAGGCACAGATTGTTAGTGATGTCAATCGCCGGAATGCAGTCAACTTTTCCGACAAAAAGTATATTCTTCGAGTTTTCATGAAAATCAACGAGAACATTGGCCAAAAAATCCAGTATTTCTTATCAACAGGTAACCTTGTTTCGCAATCTGGTCTCGATTTGCAACAGGTATCTGGTTACACGGTTGTGGCGGAAAAAATCAATTTCCATCGGTTTATCTCCCATTTTCGAATGGTCCACAGAGGTTCTTTCTTTGCTGAGCTCAAAACCACCACAGTCAGAAAACTGTTGCCTGAGAGTTGGGGATTCTTGTGTCCTGTACATACTCCAGATGGTTCTCCGTGTGGTTTGTTGAATCATTTGGCTCACAAGTGCTTTGTTTCGACAGAGTCTCTCAATGTTGAGCATATTCCGTCGGTTCTTCGATCTCTTGGAGTTAGCGATCCGGACTCGCTATGTGCTGGACCATCTAAAGCATGTGTCCAACTGGATGGACGGATTATAGGTTACTGTACCCATGAAGAGGCAAAGAGAGTGGCCGATACTTTGAGATTCTGGAAAGTCGAAGGAACCCATAATATTCCTGTTCAATTAGAGATTGGATGGGTGCCTCCCTCTCATGGTGGACAGTATCCAGGAGTTTTTCTGTTTTCATCTCAAGCACGAATGATTCGACCAGTAAAGTATTTACCACTAGAAAAGGAAGATTGGGTGGGACCTTTTGAGCAGGTTTATATGAATATTGCCGTGACGCCCGACGAAATCACATCCAATGTTCATAGCCATGTGGAATTCTCGCCCACGAACATTTTCTCGATTTTGGCCAATCTGACGCCCTTTTCCGACTTCAACCAGTCTCCTCGTAACATGTATCAATGTCAAATGGGTAAACAAACAATGGGTACTCCAGGAACGGCTCTGGTGCATCGATCCGATAATAAGCTGTATCATTTACAGACTGGTCAGTCACCAATTGTTCGTGCTGGGTTATATGACGAGTACGGAATGGATCAGTTCCCTAATGGAACCAATGCGGTGGTAGCTGTTATCTCGTACACTGGTTATGATATGGATGATGCCATGATTCTCAATAAAAGTGCATTGGAGCGGGGGTTTGGCCATGGTTCAGTGTATAAAGTGGAAAAGGTCGATCTTAGTTTGAAAAGAAGACGCGGTGAACCAATCACTCAACATTTTGGTTTCGGAAACGATCAGTGGCCCGAGAAATGGACCGAGAAGCTCGACGATGATGGATTGCCGATTATTGGTGTTTTGCTCGAAGAGGGCGATCCGATAGTGGCTTATTACGATGAAATGCTCGGAAAAACCAAAGTCAAGTTATACAAATCCTCGGAAGCCGCCTATGTATCGGAAGTTAAACTGCTCGGTGATGATGGTGGTGAACAAGAGTTCCAAAGTTTGACGGTAAAATTGCGTGTTAATCGATCTCCTAATATCGGTGACAAGTTCTCATCTCGTCACGGACAAAAGGGTGTTTGTTCTCAGAAATGGCCCCAGGTTGATATGCCATTTAGTGAGAGTGGCATTCAGCCCGATATTATCATTAATCCTCATGCTTTCCCATCTCGTATGACTATTGGTATGTTTGTTGAGAGTTTGGCAGGAAAGTCTGGTGCTCTTCATGGATTTGCTCAAGACAGTACTCCGTTTATGTTTTCCGAGGAAAACACCGCGGCAGATCATTTTGGCCAGCAATTGCTCAAGGCAGGATACAATTATCATGGCAATGAGCCCATGTATTCTGGAGTCACTGGTGAAGAGCTTCGAGTGGATATTTATGTTGGGCTTGTGTTTTATCAAAGATTGAGACATATGGTTAACGATAAGTTCCAAGTACGATCTACTGGACCTGTGAATAAGTTGACGATGCAACCTGTCAAGGGAAGAAAGCGACATGGTGGTATTCGTGTAGGAGAGATGGAACGAGACGCTTTGATTGGTCATGGTACTGCTTTCTTGCTACAGGATCGATTACTCAATTGTAGTGATTACACAAAAACGCATCTATGTAAGGAATGTGGATCGATTCTGACCACCCAAGTCTCAGTTCCAAGAGTCGGGTCTGCTGCCGTAGTGAGGTGTAGACGATGTGCAATCAAGGTCACTGGGCGTCTTGGACCTGGCGACGAGTCTGCCTCGGCTACTTGGGAAGATGGATTGGGCAATCGATTTAAAGGAGGAAACAACATTTCCACTGTTGCCATTCCATTTGTGCTCAAGTATCTTGACTCTGAGTTAGCTGCTATGGGAATCAAGATGAGATTCAACGCAAGTCCATAGAGACTGTTTAGTGCATTTGTATTTATATATATTAAAAAAGTCATTATGAATTATGTGCGGGTAGGCATCTGCAGGGTCCACTATTACTATATAACAATCTTGTGGAGTTTACCGCTATCTAATGGTTCTCAGGACCCCTCCTACCTATGGGTCATCACGATGATATCGCAGGTACTGAGTTCTTTCGTTTGAATGATTGCACTCCCTAGTGGTTCTCAGGACCCCTACCACCTATGGGTCATCACGATGATATCGCAGTTACTAAGTTCTTTCGTTTGAACGCTTGCACTCCCTAGTGGTTCTCAGGACCCCTACCACCTATGGGTCATCACGATGATATCGCAGTTACTAAGTTCTTTCGTTTGAACGCTTGCACTCCCTAGTGGTTCTCAGGACCCCTACCACCTATGGGTCATCACGATGATATCGCAGTTACTAAGTTCTTTCGTTTGAACGCTTACCATTATCTAATGGTTCTCAGGACCCCTACCACCTATGGGTCATCACGATAATGTCGCAGTTACTAAGTCCTTTCGTATGAACGCTTGCATGATTGGTTCGTCGACTTCGTTACTGATGTACTCCGTGTTTTACCGATACGCATGGTTTAGGAGTCCAATCGCCTTGATCAGCTTAGCAAGCCCGTGTATCCCGCATGATATCATTGCCATAGTTCGTTCAAGGCAACTGATTACGACTGTGCACTCAAGATAAGTGTGTACAGTGTATAAGCACCGTTGCTGAGTGCGTCTCTACCCCATCTTCCTAAGCACGGTATCTGGTGTAGTCTGGGCCAGATCTCCTTGAGTCGCCGATCTGTTTTGGTAAACACGGCCAGCCGTTACGCCTGGCAGGCCTTCTGCAATGTAGCGCTTTTGGCAGTGGCGGTGGCAGTCGTGGTCTAGGTCGCGGTCGATGTCGGGCTCGTCTAATTCCGTTTCAACGGGTGCTCATTTCCGCCTCGGAACCACGACCGTAAAGTTTAATCTGACGTATCACGTATCACGTATCACGTACCACGTCTAATTCCTCACATCCTACGTCATCATTGACCAAGGTCGTTTTGTCTCCGTCTCATGGGTGACGATAATTGCCAGTTCTCCGTCAACCAAGTACTAAGAGCAACCACTCTTGACCGCACTTCTCCAATCGACTCCACTAATGCAGGTCTGGGATGAGATCCACAGCCGACTGCATGCGTCCTCCTGTTCCATGCTTCTTTGTATGTCTCGTATTATAGCATGTGTAAATACTAGATCCACGGGTATTTTATTCACATTGACATTAGAGAATCGCATAAAGGAAGAAAGACTTATATTCTATAACTGTGATTGTGACGATCCACCAGGTACGAATACGAACGTTAGAGATTCTCATGGCTGACAATATCGAGACTCGTCATAGTCACACCGAAGAAGACGAACATGAAATTGAACCCTTGACAACAGAGAATTACCCCAATTCGGTTCGTGACGAACCAGAGCGTTACGTAGCCTCGGACCACAGCCCGACCAATGATCCTCTTCAACCGCCATTTGAGCCGAAACCTCATGTTCTAACACTCATTTGGGAAGAAATCCGCCCGGGTTATATCCTTGACCACTTTGATTATGCATCGTTCAAGGTCATTCTTCGCAGCTGGTTAGCAGTGTATATTGGAGATCTGTTCACGGTGATCCGGGTGATTCATGTCTGGATGGAAAATGCTGCCTACATTATGCCAATTATCGGGTTCATTGTTGCTCCAGGAGGACAACCGTTTATTCTTACCTTTTTGACAAACGTAATGTGTGGGTTCTTCATGGTTTACGGTTGGAGTTACGGAGTAGTTGCAAGCGCCATAACGGTACGCCTGAGAGGATACCCTACTTTAGACACGATTGCTATGGAATTGATCGAGAAGGGCATCTGTAAAAACGATGCCACTTTAAAAGACTGTATCCAGTTGACGACCTTTTCTGGTCATTTCTTACAACTCAGATATACAGTAGTTTTCATTTTTGCCTTGTTCATTGGTCTATATACTCTTTCTTTGTTCAAACAAATATCGCCGCTGTTAATTGCTCCATATACTGTGGGAGTCATTTGTCTTGGTGTGAATATATCATTTGGAGCTCTGCTTCCTTATTTGTCTGCTAGAGCTATAGGGGTAAGCTAAAATAGTCTCTTAAATGTTCATTTGCATCACTAACTTGCCGTTCTTTTTAGTATATTGTATTGAAACCCATTGGATTACAACTGTGTCTTAATATTATTCTGTCGGCGGTCATTTTCCCGTTTACCGCCAACTATGCGTTCTTTGGCGGAATGCTCAAACTGCTTGGTCCTCTGTCAGCTCTGTCAAAGAAAAATATGCAGTTTTTGCGGGAAGTTCGCCCATCTCAGGTGGATTTCATCAAACATAAAGATATTGGACTTATTACTTCGCAGGTTCTTAGTAAGAGTACACCGGTTAATCTCATGGCTTCACTTTCTAGGTTGGAAATAGCATACGCCAGATTCGATTCCGGCGATATTGGCGAGTTTCGGTCTCTGCTAAAGAATTTGGTTAGTTCTATAGCCGGTCTGGAATGGTTCTATTCTCGTATTCAAGACCGCAAAGACGTTCTCACAGATAAAGTCGCCCCTCTAAGAACACGAACAAGAACCGATTCTCTCGCTTCTATAGCGCCAGATAATCCATCCAAGTTGTATGAAGCTTTACATCACAAATATCGGCCAGTCGGAGCGTTTGAAGCTCAACGACGACTGCAGGTGATTGAGAATGCCAGAGGAACTGATACTCAGCATGCTCTTTCAATGGAAGATCTAGATAAGCTTCTTGATCTCGTCAATGATCGATATTCTGCCACGCTACAGGCTGCTGACCGAGCTCTTGATACGCTGATGGGCTGGCTTCAAGTAGCAAATGAATTTCGCTTGTATGCGCGAATAATTCCTGGACGTTATGAAAAACATTGTGAGCAACAGGCCAAGCAGAAAGAACTGCTAGAAACGGCTCGAGATGAGTTATTAAAGGAGCTGGCCAAGCTAG
Organism: Sugiyamaella japonica; assembly: GCA_030583365.1. NCBI lineage: Eukaryota > Fungi > Ascomycota > Dipodascomycetes > Dipodascales > Trichomonascaceae > Sugiyamaella > Sugiyamaella japonica. The sequence goes on along the minus strand of JAJMIG010000169.1, from coordinate 2,024 downwards.
ACGAAAAGCGCTGGCACGAAATCTTTCATGCCGAGGATGAAATGGGTCCTTTGGTGCCTGCGTTTATTGCTCAGGGGGCACTTTTTGGCTTCTCGGTAAAACGGTTTTCGGCTATTTTGACAAGACTTATTGATACCTGCGAGTATTTAGACAAGGCACGTCCTGTTCCGGAGATTATTCTACCTTTTAAAAAGACAATACGACCCAAAGTCAGATTCGATCATAGGTTAATGGCAGCCGACCAGGATGTTTCTGATCCAGATGCTCTGCCAGGATTCCATCCTTATGATTCAACTCAAGCCAGAGACCCTGACGCTTCACCACCACGTAACATTGGCCATCTGATTGGTAGAAGGGCGCTTAGAGCTTATAATATGCTGTGGAGCGATAAATGTTTACTTGCATTACGAACAGCGGTTATCGCCGTAGTACCTGCGATCCCTGGATTCGTTAGACCAACAGCACTATTTTATTATAGTAATCGATTAATCTGGGTGGTGATCATGTCGGCTATTTCAACGTCCGATCTGCCGGGCGATGTTATCAAGGCTTATATTCAAAAAATGATATACACATTCTTAGCCTGTTTATTTGGCATGGTGGCTTGGTATATCTCCACTGGTAGCGGACATGGCAATCCGTACGGATTTGCTGTGGTGAATATTTTTGTGGTTCTGATTTTGACATTCTATAGACATTTTTCACAGCATTCTCTACCTCTAGCAGCCATTGTGCTTGCAGCATCTACCGTACTAGTTCTCGGCTCTAGCTGGCAGAATGCTTCACTTCCAACACCGGGAACTCATGGATATGGGTTCCGAATTGCTTGGATCCGGTTTGTTACCGTGTCTACTGGTATTACATTGGGGTTTCTGGCTAGCTGTTTCCCAAAAGCCAAGACTGGCAAATCGGCCGTTCGAAACATTATTGCCACTGTTTTACGAAGCATTGGAAACATTCATTGTGATATTGGCAAATTTGGCTTGCAGCGATTGCATGATCCTAATGTTCATCGACTGGCAAGAAAGGATATTGTAAGTGACAGATTAGCTTCTGTTCTTGCAAAACTGGCTTCAGTGGGTCCTTTAATGAAGACATTGAGATATGAGCCGGAGTTGACTGGAGAGTGGCCAAGAGAGAAATATCTGCGTCTAGTGAGGTTAAATACTGATATCGCGCAGTTATCGTTTGGGTTATATATTGTTTTTGATGATTTGAATGATCCAGAGCAGTGGGTGAATGTGATTGCAGCCCGATGTGGTTGGGCCTCGAGTGAAATGATGACCAACTTTTTCGCTATTATTCATATGGTGTCGTTATCATTAGCTACTGGAGGACCTCTACCAAGAGTAAGTCCCGCACAATTGACATTAAAACATCTTAAGCTGTTACAGGATAACTGGGGACTCAGTGTTGAATCTGTCGTGCAAAAGATCATCCAAGAACTTGACGAGTTACGGGCGGGTGGCAATATTGATGAGCCCAAAGCCAAGCTACAAGAAGACAGCTCCGGCAGTGATAGGCCGTCCAACAGTGAGATGGGCAGTCTGTTATCTCATGATGGACAGCTATGTATGGTTGCGTTGTTGTTTTCGAGGATGATTTATGAACGTATGGATGAGCTTGTCATTGTTGTCAAGGGACTTGTTGGCGAGGAGTTTGATTATAACCCGGAATTTGCGACGGATCTTGACGAGGTTTATGAAACGACAAAGTTGTTAATTTGATCGGGGTTATGTATTTAATAAATAGTGTATAGAATTAGGTGGTGCGGTTGGTTATTTTGCTCACAATGGAGATTTCCATTCGTTGTACGCGTAAAGGTAGCAGTTATGATGTTTCAGGTGATGTAGAATTAGGAGGCGCGGTTGGTGATTTTGCTTACAATGGAGATTTCCATTCGTTGTACGCGTATAGGCAGCAGTTATGATGTTTCAGGTGATGTAGAATTAGGAGGCGCGGTTGGTGATTTTGCTTACAATGGAGATTTCCATTCGTTGTACGCGTATAGGCAGCAGTTATGA
>JAJMIG010000168.1:0-25273 GCA_030583365.1 Sugiyamaella japonica | reverse complement strand
GAATTCTTCGGGGTAGTTTCCATCAGAACAATGATTTACTCGGGATTGGTAGTAAAAACCCGATCTCCTAGCGTGAATGCGGAGTAACGGAGGATGCTTATGAACATTGAACACAAATATATTGATATGAATAACTTAATGTCGCTGATCTTGTAGATTTAAACAGACAATAAATGATACGTAATCGTAATCGTAATCGAACTGGCAAAAAAAACGGTTTGGAGGTGACGAAGCTGCTGGTAATCGTAATCGAACTGGCAAAAAAAACGGTTTGGAGGTGACGAAGCTGCTGGGAACACCAACAGGCATTCGTGCCATGTGTTTGTTTATCAAAGGCATGGAAGGGTTACTTAAAACTAATTAAGAAGCCCACAAATAGGAATTATTCGGGGTAGTTCCCATCAGAACAATGATTTACTCGGGATTGGTAGTAAAAACCCGATCTCCTAGCGTGAATGCGGAGTAACGGAGGATGCTTATGAACATTGAACACAAATATATTGATATGAATAACTTAATGTCGCTGATCTTGTAGATTTAAACAGACAATAAATGATACGTAATCGTAATCGTAATCGAACTGGCAAAAAAAACGGTTTGGAGGTGACGAAGCTGCTGGTAATCGTAATCGAACTGGCAAAAAAACGGTTTGGAGGTGACGAAGCTGCTGGGAACACCAACAGGCATTCGTGCCATGTGTTTGTTTATCAAAGGCATGGAAGGGTTACTTAAAACTAATTAAGAAGCCCACAAATAGGAATTATTCGGGGTAGTTCCCATCAGAACAATGATTTACTCGGGATTGGTAGTAAAAACCCGATCTCCTAGCGTGAATGCGGAGTAACGGAGGATGCTTATGAACATTGAACATAAATATATTGATATAAATAACTTAATGTCGCTGATCTTGTAGATTTAAACAGACAATAAATGATACGTAATCGTAATCGTAGAAAGGTGCTCAAACTCATACTGCAAACTGTCAGTGTGATCGGTTGGGAACAGCCGGGCACATAAAGAAAGAATGCCCAAGCGTGATGCTTGGAGACCGTTCTGATCTAGAGAGTGTTGCGACCCCGGCCGGAATCAAGGTCATGTGTTTGTTATCAAAGGCGTTGTGGGATTGACTAAACTTGATTCAATAATATTTTTGGAGTAGTCCCCATCCCACTGGTAATGATTTATTCGAGATTGGAAGTTAAAGCCAAGTCAATAGCGTCAATAGCGTGAATGCGATGGAAGGCAGGCGGAATATGAATAATAATATTGAACATGAAATGTCATTCTCTCTGATCATCTCAAATAGGCAGTAAATGATAATGGGAGTTTTCTTTCAGCAGCTCAACATCAATGACGATCATAAGCACTGTCGTATGTCGTCTTTGATCATTTCATTTGTCGTATCGTGGAGAACATATTTTCAAGCTTCTAGTTCAATAGTCATTTATTCCCGGTTTACACGCGATAGAATCTTTACCGGGTGGCCAGTCGAGATGTCAGAAATCATCGCCCCTGATGATAGCCAGCCTACCGGCTTCAGACCAATTCCTATGAACAGAAAATACACTATCATCTAAGAACTCGCGTCAATCATGAACGAGCTTTTCGATCGGTTTCAATAAACGCTCGACTATGATCGGACATTGAGAGAGCAGTGATCTGGCCCTGGTGAGATATCACAACCAGCAGTGCATGGAAATCGCAAGTCACAAAATCCTGACATTTTTCCCTTTTCATTGTTTTATTTCATTCTGTTGCATCCTATAGCGAGAGCACTCCACCCCTTGGAAAGTCGAAGCATCGCTTAGCCAGAAGCTGGATCTTTTCACTGTTTGTACTATTTATATTAGTCATGTATCTAAGATGATCGTTTTCATAAAGGAGGCTGTCAAATCTAGCTAGTCACTAGTAATCGCACTATAGCTCTATCGAAATCCTAAGCAGTTTTCTAAGAAGCAGCTTCAGACCCGCTAGCTTTGGACGCTGCTGATTGCCAGGCAGGAATGCTAGTCTTGGGTACAACCGACGAGGATTGTGCCAAGGGTGAAGCATCGGTTGACTTTGGAGCTGGCGAGGTCGGATTAATCTGTGTTGGAGCAGACGGTGAGGAAACGGAAGCCGGAATGGCGCTGGTAGTGGAAGGGGTCATTCTGGGAATAAACGATGGAACTGCCGATGCTGGTGGTGGTCCTGCTGGAGAATTGGAGTTTTTCAGGCGGCTTGTGATGAGCTGTTTGAGTGATTTCAGCTCTTCCTGGATTTCCAACAATGTCTTGTCCTGTTGATCTCTGTTCTTTTCAAGAGCTTGAGGAAGTGATTCTTTGATGCCATCGATCTGAGATTTGATGACTTTCATATCCGATTCCACCTGCTGAGACTGGCTCTTGACGGTTTCTATGGCATCTTGGGCTTCTTGAAGAACAGTGGAAAATTGTTCTTTACGCTGAAGCTCAGACTCTTTGATTTCTTCGGTATCTTTATGGAGCTGCTCAAGAAGCGATTGAGCTCTGGAAAATTCCGCCTCAAGGGCCTCTTTATCTGCTTCCAATGAACTGGGAGTAGGAGGTAGAATCAGCGGCAACACGTATCGCTTAGTTACCTCATAAAGTCCATATGCTACGCCAGCACTGACGGTGGCCATTACAAAATAATCTTTCCAATCACGTTTGGGAATAGGAGGTGGTAATAGTATTGGAGGAGGAATGTGAGGAGCATTAGAATATGAAGAAGGAATATTGTTTGTCACAGAAGATGTAGACGGTATCTGAGTAGAACCGGAACTAGCCTGTCTAAGAGCCTCTTGAACTTCTTCACCAGTCAGTCCTTTGGATTCTAGAAACTCGATTCGCTTCGCCAGCGTGGCATCGGCGACCTGGGGATCATTTAGAAATGATACTGCTGATCTCACCAGCTCCTCTCTCATAATATTTGTATTCAGTTTAATTTCACAAGGTAAATTTGAATAGGATGGAAGGTGAAAAATCGAGGTTGTGTGGGGAATGTCTTAGGGGAAGTTAACCTCGGCAATCGGTCCGCAGAGTTTAATATATAGTTATAACGGGTTGGGACATGCGCGAACCAGCCTTTTATAATATTGATATGATAACAACGGGGGAAAGAGAGAGTGGTAATAAGTGATGCTAGAGCAACAGTCTATTGATACAATAAATATTGACATTAAATAAATAAAACATAATTAATAAATAATTAAATTAGTAGAGCCAGACAAAACTCAGTGCAATTATTTGTAGTAGTGCATGTTCTCGTTGTTGATGGCATTGCCACAGACGACAATGACAACGGCACTGAGGACTTTCTTGAAGCCCTTTTTAGCGACGTGCGAGACTTGGGAAGCAGTCGATTTAGCAGGAGCTAATGATTCATCAAAGTGAGCAGCCATTATTTTGGTAGTTGTGTTGTGTGTGATTAATTAGTATTGTAGAACGCAAGCAAAGCTGTTGAATGTACTTGGTAGTAAAAAAACTAATTGTGTTTAGGTTGAAGAGAAAGAAAAGTATCATTTCAGAAAGATTCATGGGCCTTATATAATTTTTTGCCTTGACCTACCATACCAAATATCTTTTTACTCGGCTCATCACGTAACATATAATTGATTACATTTCTTTACATGTGTCGCTCAGCCACCGCTTTTTTGATACCGACTACCGTCAACAGCCGAAAGGTTCGTGAAGAAAAGAATTTTCTGGGTGCCGGAGATCGTTTCCTGTTCGGGACGCGATCGCCGCGCAGTGCCGGCCGTTACACGGCTGTCATGGGTGACTGTTCTATATTAAGAATATTATGTAACCATATGCCAGCAGGGAGCAGATTCTACCTCTGCTCAGCTGTCACCAACGGCGTCAATACTGGGGTGATGTATCAGTGGGTTTACCGGTTTGGATGATTCCGAAAGGGTGTAATTCCCAAAATGTATCTTGATCCGTGTAGGTAGGATATAAGCCAAGGCGTGGTTTGCCCATTTAGAATAACGTACTACAAGTCAGTGAGAGTAGTAGAGTAGTAGAGTATACTCGAATCATGTTCTAGATTTGCATACCCTCGGAAAAAAGTATTCTTCACTTTTCTGACTCGCAAAAACTTCAGCACCTTCTGTTCACGCCTGGTCTCCCACGGCATTACTGATCAAGGCTCTCGGAGGCTTGAATATGATTGATCGGACGGGAAATCTTATTTTACTCTGGATATGGCCGAAGCTGATTTTAGAGAAGTGCGTCTGATTTTGGAGCAGCAGTATGGTCAAATACGAGGTGTTATTTAATAATTGATTGCAAAGGTGTCGAATTCCTTACCAAATCACATAGATCTGGTGGGCTAATTAATTAATTGATCCTAAATAGGACTCTTCTGGAGTATTACTCATGACACTATTAATGATTTACTCGGATTGGAAGTTAGAGCCCAGTCCACTTGCGCGAATGTGGAGGAAAGGACAAGGAATACGAATATAACACATCAATTGTCTCTGATCACATAGATCTCAAGTAGGCAATAAATGATACCTACGTAAGGTAAAGTACCTCCGTTAGTACCTACGATATCATCGTGATAACCCATAGGTTCAAAGGTCCTGTCTGATTTAACAGAACAAGAGGACCAAGTAGAGAGCGGTAAGCTCCACGAGACTGTTATTGTCATTTAATACCCCTGAGACTTCCGTAATCTGACCTATAGTGTCACGTGTGGTACAGGATTGCTAATCTTTTTAGGATGCTCCGCCCAGATGGTGTCGCTATGATGATCTATCTCTGAAGTGGGATGCACTTACAAACGTCAACTACGTGAATATACACAGGTCAGTAAGGATATAGATAATTCGTACAGCAACTACGTAAGCCGGGGTGAGGAGGCGAGTCCTGCCTCTGACACTCGACTTTTTTTCTAACATGCATCAGAAACAATTGATATATTTCATATTCATATTCCTTCTCCTTTCCCCAACATTCGCGCTAGTTCAATCTCGAGCAAATCGATAAACAACTCCAGAAGAATCCTATTTCGGGGTCAATTGATCAAGTTTACTTAACTCCACCATGCCCTATGATAAACACATGGCTTTGATTCCTGCTGTGGTTACCAACAGTTCGTATCTCCAGACCCTGATGAACACGCCCATTATACGAGCTGCTCCACAACAGCCTGCGTCATATCCTCAGCCTACCGACTGTTAACAGGAGCAATAGGTGCGTACTTCCATAATGCCCAACAGTATATTGTGGTTTGCTCAAAATGAAACATATTCTGGTCCACTGCCCCCATCCGTGGCTCTGCACGCTCTGTGCTAAGCTCGGTCCACAGAACTTGATCTTAAGTTCACCCACGAGCGGTCGTCATAGGTTTGCCCCATATTATCGTGAGAGATCTGGTCTCACTACGACTGACAAGCCTTATCGACAGTTGTAGGGTCTTATGAAACGTTTGCAAGCTCATTGAAAATGCTTTCAAACGAAAGCTGTTTCAAGCGCAAATCGGGCTCTTCAGGCACACAAATGTCTTTATGCAAAGTAAGCACCGATATTATTCCGTCAAACGTGAAAACTTTCACTCGCCAGTCCATCTGCTTAATTGACGACACATGAATATGGCCAGCGGGAAAAAACGTCGTTTGTTGACCATCAGATACGGCAGTTCGTTTTACTTGTTGTTGAACATAGTCCTCAATTACGGCCCTGTCCATGTGTTGATTCAAGTCTTTATCAACCTCAACGCTTGATATATCAACAGACCCTACAAGTCCTGTTCCAATTCCTTTAATGTACGCTTCTTTAATGGCCCATCTTATAGCCAGCGATACTGCCGAATACAGAGAGGTATCGATAGACAGGCCTCCTGTGACATTCAGTGTAGAGGCCGCTCGTATGGCCGTCAGCTCTGCCTTGGTCGATACCATTGGTGCAAAATCCTTAAGCCATTTATCTGACTGTAGTGAAGGCGGATCAGTTAGATCAATTCCGATTAAAGGCGTATGGATCTGGTCACCTAGACGTTTCGTTTTGATAGATGCAATTATCACTCTTCCTGACACTGTACTAATATTAAAATCAATCACAAAGTCGCTATCAGTATGGGTCTCAAAATACGGTCTACCAAACTCCCCACTATGAAACTCAAAATCTTTCAGCGAATCTACTGTCATGCCAGTTTCTTTCAGAAATTGAAAAACAACATATCGTTGTAGAATATGTGATGCCAAAGACATTTTGGCATCTTCTATGAACCTCAATCTGGTGACTTTTCTGTGGATTTTTTCAGGCAGCAGCGCAAGAGCCTGCTGAAACGACTCCCGATCGTTCCATATCGGTCTCACATCGATATACGACATGGCAACAGCATGATTATTACCCATGAGGTCGGTTCGGGGGGTTGTTGCAAGACTGAAATATCGGCAATGAGGATTCTTATCTTATCTCTTACGCCGCATATAGACTCAAACTGCCGACTATAGAAACAAGTATCCCTGACACTCCATATAGATTCTATTCCACATGTTGCTCATAACCCGAATCAACCCGAGATAATAGCACATGTTTAGAATCAGAACTGTTTTCTTAGTTGTTTCACTTGATTGTCTTGATTCATTACGACAATCACAACGACGGTTGCCATTATGACCCCTTTGCCCACTCCACCACATGTACCAACCGGTGGGATAACCGCTGGCATAGGCACATCCGACTCTAAAAGGTCACCACCGTTTGTGATGTCGTCCAAGTCCACGTCATCTTCAGCATCTCCAGAGAGAAGGAAAATTAATGCTACGTCTCATTTATATGCTGGATTCGCCAGTGGCATCACGTCGTCGATTCTGCTTCAGCCACTGGATTTACTCAAAACCCGGGTCCAGCAGTCTGGTGGTGCTACCATCACCTCATCCTTGAAACAAATGACTTCAATTAGATCTCTATGGAGAGGCACTGTGCCATCTGCTTTGAGAATGTCTGTTGGTAGTGGATTGTATTTTACCACGCTCAATTCCACTCGGGCTTATATCCAGCAAAGAAATTATGAACAATTATTATCAAAAGATAATGGTGGCACTGGAGTAGTATCACCTACTCTTGGTGACAGCTCGAGTCTACCGAAACTGGGAATGTATGAAAACCTTGGTAGTGGGGCATTTGTTCGAGGTCTGGTGGGATTCCTGACCATGCCCATAACCGTGATCAAGGTCCGCTACGAATCTTCAATGTACAATTATACATCAATGGTCGATGCTGTTCAGTCAGTATATAGATGTCATGGACTTCGAGGATACTTTTATGGATATGGAGCCACATTTGCCAGAGATGCTCCTTACGCAGGACTGTATGTTTTGTTTTATGAAAAGTCTAAAGAAATTGTAAATAATGTTTTCCCTTCTACAGAGCGTAGATCGACTATTGCGGCAGCGGTAATGAATTCTTCTTCAGCGTTTTTCTCGGCCGGACTGGCCACGACCATTACCAGTCCGTTTGATACAATCAAGACGCGAGTACAGCTTGATCCAGTTAAATACAAGGGGTTTTTCCATGCTGCAAATCTAATGTTGAAAGAGGATGGGGTGATTCGGTTTTTTGATGGGCTTTCTCTGCGTTTATCAAGAAAAGCTCTTAGCGCAGGTATATCCTGGTGTATTTATGAAGAGATTGTGCGACGACTTCAGCAGCCTTTATAATATCGGCCCTGCCCTTATAATATAGTAATTTATTCTGTTTATCAAGTACTCTGTCCAAGGAATTGTTCTTGTAAACCAGCGTGTCCTTGAAGTAATTAGAGTCTCGTCACTTAGACCGTTGGTGGGCTTTCTTGGCAGTCCGTTACCAGAAATTAACGGTTCTCGAATATTAAATATATCAAATATGGTAATGAGACCGCTGACAGGCCCGGCTGGCTGGAACAAGTGTCAACCAGCGTCCTTACAACGAGCCACTGCCCTTATTATATATTCTAGAACAGGTGCCTCTATGATCTGTCTCATAAACTGCCTTGTTATCTATTCTGGTTTACCCCGGATAGACACCGGCTCACGCTCACGCTGACCCTCATGCTTGTTCCTTTCTTTTCGGTAAAAATACTCTTTACTCGTTTCAAGCTCATTCATAAGCTCTTTCCACTCGGTCTCCTTTTCAGGGTCGCCAGTCCCCAACTCGGCTTTAACATCCACTGGTTCACCTCTGTGCAATCTAACAAACAGAAAATAAATGTTAACAAAAAAAGAGTCCCTTTATTTAGAACAAAAGATTATCTTATATACTTACTTTCCAATGACAGAGTCGAGGTCGTCAATGCGAGCATCCTTAGTGAGTACCTCATTAGCTGCCAAAGCAGCACCGATACCAGCAGCAATCATAACAAATGTGCTATAGCTGTTGTTGTTGTTGAAAGAAGAACCAAACAAAGGCAGAACAAAGCTCGACTTGATCTGGGGTTTAACAAATCTCAAATACGGCTTGACCTCTCGGACGTCGCCAAACTTGGCAGCAGCATCAGCAGTACTCACGCTGACAGGCACAATGACATCCTTGCCAGGAACCCAATCCACTGGCGTGGCGATTCCTTGGCCATCAGCCAGCTGCAAAGCATCCAAAACACGAAGCACCTCTGCGGTATTACGGCCAGTAGAAGCAGGATACACCAAGAAAAGACGGACTTTTTTCTTGGGATCAATAATGAACACATTACGAATAGTCATAGCCATGCCGCTATTAATGTTCTTGAACCCTTCTTCATCAACCATGTCATACAAAAAGGCCACATTACGGTCCTTATCAGCAATGATTGGGAAATCGAATTTCTTGCCCAAAGTGGAGGTTTCCTCAATGTCCTTGACCCATTGCCCGTGGCTTTCCAGACCATCAGCACTGAGACCAATGAGTTTGGCATTGCGCTTGGTGAACTCGTCTTTTAGAGCCGCAAAAGCGCCCAATTCAGTGGTACACACAGGAGTGAAGTCTGCTGGATGGGAAAACAGAATTGTCCACGAATCGCCGATAAACTTGTGAAAGTCAATCTCGCCGTCAGTGGTCAAGGCTTTAAAGTTGGGAGCAGTAGATCCAATTCTGATTCTTGGCTGTCTTGGTTAGTAAACAAGACCATTGCAAGTGGTGCAAAAAAAAACCACATACCTGGTCAGCAGCATTGAAGGCATACAATCTGACGGCCGGAGCCACTACAACACGTGAAGTGATCCGGGCGCGTCTGGCACAAGCGAGAACAGTTTTACGACTTAAAGCTAAAGACATTGTTTTAGTGGGATGGAAGCAAGGAAAGAAAGAAAATGGTTCACAAATGAGTCGTGAAGTGCAAAAAAAGGCAGTTGGGAGAATGCAATAAACGTGTCTGCCCTGCAGCGAAACTCTGCGAAGCAGAGCCACGGGTCTGGGCAGAGCCCAGCCGCCGGAGGCAACGAACCAGTCGAGTCGTTAATAAAAATATATATCAATGCACATGGGACAAAGGTAGTCTAAGGAATGGATGGCGGTGGAGGAGTGGCCAGATCGTCGTAGTCGCCCGAAGGACGAGACTGCTGGTGGTGCTGCTCAAGGTCCTGGTCGGTGGAGTCCATGTTCTCGAGTTCGTCGTCGATAAGTCTGTCGACAGCCGAGACCTTGCCACCGACAAAGTCCATGCCAAGAATATCCTCGACCTTCTGGCGCAGCTGTCGTTTGGTCATATTATCGAGATCGGCGCCTCTGAGGACGGTTTTGATGGTTTCACGGACCTGGACCTCGCGGTGCTCGTCGAAACGGTTCTGGTCATCAACAAACTCAGTGGGCGCCAACGAAAGCCGGGCACTCTTGGCATCGCCCCCTGCAATGGCAGTGGTGGGCGTGCCCACTCGGTTCAAGTCCAGACTGAACTGGGAAAACGGGCGCGAGGACCTGTTCTCAGCCACGCCAGCATCGAACATGACACTCTTGCGAACCGACGACAAATCCTGCATATCATAGCCATAGTCGGTGTATTCAACGTTGTTGATGACGCGGCCCTTGCGGTCATCAAACGCAATGCGCCTCTCCTCGCCAGGCAGATTGTTTCGATTCGCATACGACTGCCACGTCTCCAACGGCACACTGTTAGGGTCGAACAGCTCATTCGGATCCACCTTGAGCTTTCTCTTGCCCGAGTTTTCTTCAACCACAATCCGGGTATTACCCCATGAGAAGTTGTCCATATTCCAGAACGAATAAATGGGTAGTAAGAATGAATGCACTGGGTATGCAGCAATATAGATGAGCATCCATCCGACCTAGAATGTTGTTAGTATCTAGATGGTGGAAAGAACAACAAAAATACTTACGTGTTGCCATTGTCTTCGCAAAATAAACACCAATGCCTGCATACCATAGACTGCTCCAATGAGAACAATGGAAATAATAGGCAACGGGCCACTATGCGAGGCGATTCTATAAATCAAGTATGCCAGGTACACTACCACTGATGGAAGCATAATAGTTCTAAAAGTCGGCCAGTTAGTGTCGGTGTCCCGCGCCTCGCTCTCTTCCGCTCAAACTTACCCAATTAAATCAATAAATACAATTCCTCTCATACTGAATAACCCGAATCCACACATGGTGTTCAGTCGTAACAGTTCCATCAGATTATGAACCGTCGAATTGATCCATCGTCGCCTTTGAGATAATAGAATCGAGAAATCTTCAGGCGCTGCCGTCTGACAATACGCATCAGGAATAAACGAGTACTTCATCTTGGGAAAGTATTTGGCCATGAGCGTGGTCAGATATCTGTCTTCTCCGAGAGAAAACAGATTCTTCTTGTGTAAAGTATCAACATGAATCACAGAGTAATCTCGAATCACTTCATTGGAAATGAACAATGGTGTATACCGCTTGGCAGTCTTGAGTCGGTACAAGGAGAAACAGCCTGGTAAACAAGTTACACTACCAAACAAACTCTCAAACTGCTTGGTAAGATGATGCGAGATGAAATATTCATAAACTTGGATCATGGTTGTCCAGCTTTTCTCTTCATTCTGTAATCCTGTCTCTCCACAGATTCCTGCAATTCGACTATCATTAACACACGCAGACACCAGTCGAGTCAAGGAATCCTCAGCAACTGATGTATCAGCATCAACCATGAAAATATACTCGTATAGCTCTGGGTCGACACCGATAATATTGGTCATATGATGGAACAGCTCCAATTCCAGCGGCGACATGGGTTTCTGATAATGAATCTTATTGAGCAGTTTCATAATCATAATCTGAGAATCTCGCTTACCTCTGTTACCTGGTTTGCTGATTTCTTGAGGCCGGCCCACCTTGACTACTACAATAAACGGAACCACATTACCTTCATTCTCATACAATCCAGAATATACTTTGGCATAATTGAGCTGATTGGCCCCTTCTGCCACACTCTCATAAGCCAAAGCAGGAGGATTCACCCGATCATCGACTCCAAGCATATCAAGAACTATGTTGGGAGTGGGACGATCATTCCCAGCACCAACAATCATACCATCACAAACCATTACAAGCAGTTTACGGCGGTTATCATATTTCAGATTGGTCAGAGAATCAACTGCCAACCGGAAATCAGACTCACTCTCTGTATAAATGGGAATCTGACAAATGACAAACTTATCTTGAGGAGACGGCAGACGTTTGCTACCAAATCGAATGGACGCCAAAAACTTGACCAACGTTACACTGGTCAGAATGCCTGCGAAAACTAGTAGAATAACATTGGCTACCTGACAACGAGCCGAGTCGCGGAAATCCACTTCTCCAGCCGCAAATGCGTTTTTCAAACACTGTAAAGTATGGTCTCTGGTGGTATCGTTGATGTCGGTGCCATAAAACTGCTCGGTGATATCCTGGCCCTGTCCATTTGTAAACATGTCTACAACCGTATCATCAAAAAAATTCCAGTCATTGGATGCTGTACTGGTACTTGGGTAAATGGCAGTAGTGAGAAAATAATTCGTCACATCATAAATCTCCTTGTCAATAATAAAAGTATAAAGATTATCGGCCTCTGCTTTTTTCAGCAAATCCTTCCGTTTGGTGACCAATCGACCTTTATAATATTGTGTGATCTTAGGTTTGAACACAGAGTTGTACCAGGTATATTTGTGAAGCGCCGTGGTCGTTGAAGGTACGAAATAGCTTCCACTCTTGTGTAACCCTATGCTCAAGGGAGAAATGGTGGAATTGTAAGTCAGTTCGATTCGATCGCTTGTGACCAAACGAGGACATGCCACGGTCAACGGAGGCGGGAAATAGTCCGACAGATCCTGGCCAGCAAACTCCAACATTAACGCAGAAGTAGTGTCAACCCCCGAATCGGAATGTTGAATTTTGTAGAATTTGGTAATGTCATATACGTTTCCATGGATGGACACGTAAAAATCAGTGGTTCCTTGATGGGTAGCCACCTCTTTTGCGTTCCATACCTTGTCATAGTCTGGACACACAAACTTGCCAAGGAAGATCATGTAGAAGATGATTCCAGCATTGATGAGGAAGATGATAAAACATATGAGTAGTTTTTCTCTCCATGCCATGCGTATTTCGGGTCGTTTCATTCTTAGAATGTATTTTAGAAATGGAGATGGCACCCAGAATGTAAATAGCCAAACGAAAAATACCCACACGCTTCGTTCAGTGGTAGTCTTTTCGATTTCGGTGATTCGCCCACCTGCACGCCGTTCAACATCACCACCAGGGCCCTCTTTCAGTCCATATTCATTATCAAAGTCGGCACCATCCAGTTCATCTTCATCGTCGTCTTCATCACCATAGCTGCCGCCACTGTTATTTGGTCGATATTGTGGCCCAGCACCAGCACCAGCACCAGCACCGTTGTTTAGCTCCTTATTATAACCAGTCGCAGGCAAAAGCCTTTCAGTCTGGTCAAAGGGATTGGTCATTTGAGGCACAATGTACTCATCACTAGGATACGGATGGCCAAATGTCTCGGTGGAATCATTGACATATGGAGAGTTTCCAGACAGAGAGTCCAAGCCGAGCTCCAAATCCCGCCACACATTCTCGGAAATCCATAATCGGCTTTTACCTTTGGCAAAGTCCGCGTGGTCCCAGCCTTTATTATGACGAGCCCACTGTTCCAGGTTCATAATGCCGATATTGGGAGGTAAAAGAGGCGAATATCTTTCAATGAACTCGTAAAACTCGAAATCGGCCGTAAAGTCGATATGTCGTCTTTTCTGAGCCCATTCAGTGATGTACAGTTCACGCACTTGAGCAGACACAATTGAACTGGACCATCGGTCGGCTGCCAGTCCAGCAGCATCTGCACACGAAGTAAGATTGAGAGCCACCCAAACACGGCTCGAGGCCATCAAGGATACAATGTTTAGCGACTTTTCCTCGACCAGACTGCTGCTAGTGCTTGAATTTTTGCGTGATAAATATGAAAGCGACGAGTCGAGAATACTCTCAAAGTCATTAATAAGGGCAATATTATTTGTAATGGACGAGGAGCTGGCAGCAGCAGTGCTTGCCAGTTGACTGTTTTCTAGTCTTTGGATGGCCCGAGTCACAGTGACTGGCGATTTGGGCAGATTCAGTAAATCGTCCTTCATTTCTCCATTAATGCCCGTGGAGTTGTCAAAGACGTTTTTCAAAATGTATTTTCGATGCTGCTCGGCACATTCTGCTATGGTTACCGCAGCCACCACTTCATTCTCGGCCACGTCCACAGGCCTATCGAGCTTGGACAAGAATTTGTTTAATTCACCAACAACCGACTTTACCAACGCAGTATAAGAGGACAAAATAAGCTCGTTAGGCGTATATGTGGATTGGATGGCCGGATCAATGCCAATGAGCGAAGCGCCCTCGGCGATATCGTTTTCGTCGTGTCTATTGCCCAGCAAGAGTATCCCCGACAGGGTGGACAAAACGCCTCGCAGTGTCGATGCCTTGAATCCGCACTGTCTCAGAGCGTCTGTCCAGTCTTTGGCCAAGGCGTAATCGTCGGAAAAGTTGACCCAGTCGGGCAGTTTATAGGTGCCTGATTTCTTGAGCAGATCATATTGGTCTGGAGAGCTCTTTAATGATAGATAGGTGCCTCTGTTCTCTGTAGATTCGTTCAACAGCAAGTGATAAAACACATCAAACACTCGATTAGACTCTTTGGAAGGTAGGTCCAACAGCTGGTCTAACGAGCTAAAGGGAGTTTCGGATAGCCGGATTCGCGTCGACACAATATCGCCTGTAGAGTTGAGTTTGATTTTGACGGCCAGCCCGTTATGGAACCTGGTCGACAGGTTCTGGGGGGTGAGGGCGGTAAGAAATGGCGACAACACGTTCAACGCCTGTAACACGGCCGAATCGATATTGGGGAAACACGAGATGGCTGAAAAAAAGCCTGTCGAGGCCGCTGCGTGCGCGGGCATCACCAACAGCGCCTGGTCCTCGGACCGTCGGTACGCATGGTCCCATATTGAACGAATAAACGAGTCCTCTACGTTTGGGCTCAGCAGAATCGTCGAAGCCGAGTCGATTCGCAGTGATTTATATTGGGCATGAGTGAATGTCTGGTGTAGCGTAGCGATTAGCGACGACGCGGAAATAGGAATCGCGGTACTCGACAGCGGAGGGACGTCCATTATGAGTCAAGGGTCTATGAGTGTATTAATCGGATTCTCTGAATGTTTTTGGATAGTCTGAAAAGTCTGAAAAGTCTGAAAAGTCTGAATAGTCTGCAAAGTCTGAAAAGTCTGAAAAGTCTGAAAAGTCTGAATAGTCTGAATAGTCTGAATAGTCTGAAAAGTCTGAAAAGTCTATGACCTGAGTCTGAAGAGTCTGAAAAGTCTATGACCTGAATACTATGCCTGAATACTAGGCCTGAATACTAGGCCTGAATACTAGGCCTAAATCCTCTTACTTCCAACTCCTTGACTACTTGTGAATTCTCTTCTCGTTACAGATTCCTTCCGTTTGCTCTATTAACCTGATCCGATCCACTTTCAAATGTAAACAAATCAACCGAGGATCCTCCAAAACGACCGTGCAACACTATTAACACCCGCAAAACTTGGGCCTCTCAAACACTGGCAACTCTCCCACTGTCCTACGGTCCACCAAAATCAGATATCGCGTCTGTCACCTGAAAACAAACCGTCGCTGCAAATGGCTAGCTAGCATATATATTTTTCGCCTGCTCAAATGTTTACATCTGCCAGGGCTGGGAGATAGACAGGAGGATCGTTGGGAGGTACACGCTAGCTCCCAGCGCGCGCGCAGCCCGGTCTCCGCCGCAGCCGCCGCCGCCGCCAGCCTGCAAAAAACTTTCCTCTTCTTCACGCCGAAGGTATTTTTAGCACCCTCGTCCCCCACCGCGGCCCGCGCCTGCAGCGTGCCAACGGGACAACGCCTCCGGCGGCTGGGCTCCGCCCAGACCTGGTTGCTCCGCTTCGCGGAGAGCAGCGTCACCGCACCGGCCGCCCCGAGCTACACGGTCCACGAGTCTCCGCGAAGCGGAGCAACCAGGTCTGGGCGGAGCCCAGCCGCCGGAGGCGTTGGCCCCCCTGGTGCGCTGCAGACGAGCCGTGCGTGATGCACCCGCTAATTCTTAATTTAGATTCAGTTTCAGGTAAGGTTGTGATCTCTGTGCGCGCGCGTGCGGCGCCTGTAGAGCGGCAGGAGAGCTGATGAGTAGGGAGAGGAGAGAGCGAGGCGGAGTGGGAGAGGCGCGCGAAAGCGGCGAGACGGGGGTTGTTTTGGCAGAGCGAGTGTAGTTCCAGCAGAGTTGGAAAGTTGGCATACTGGTTTGCACACTGGTTTGCACACTGCAGTTAGAGTTACTTTGATTGATGGACCAAATGCGGCCGACGTACGGCTGAACGGACTGTTTCAGGCTATAAATAGGTATACTTGGCGACACAGATGCACGGCGTAAAGTAAACAAACCAGTTCAATGTACGAGCACGGACTACGATGGTCGACGATGAGATGTGCTATAGTGTGAGTTTACCGCTTGCTAGCTTGCCAGGTCGCCAGGTCGCCAGGTCGCCAGGTCGCCAGCCAGTACGTAAACTATTTTCTGTAACGGTGAGACTCGCATGTCGTACTGCCAAGCCGAGCAAACCCGCCGACCGCCGCCCGCCGACCGCCGGCCCGACAACACCCTCCAGTGTCAGCTACCTGCGAGCAAGTCACACTCGCTCCGGCTCTGTTTCTGAGCCACTCGGCTCCGTCTGATTCACCCCATTCGCTTCGTTTGTGTGTGTCTGCTCTCATAGCTAATTAAACGCGTATTCACACGGCTGTGCGGAGCCGGTCATTTTCTTACTGCATGTGTGTTTATTTTTATAATCGATTCTTTTACACATATTCTACGAGTGAGCAGTTACGAGAGCCAAACTCACGCTTCTGGGTTTAGTCGGTGGACATTTTGTATTTCGATTTGCATTCGTTTTTGGTTGTGGGTTTGTTGTGGTGTTTCTGTTTGTGTGGACGTCGTTCTTTTTCTGTCTATTGTAATCACTTTTCAGTGCAATTTGTTTCTGTAAGTACCGTCTGGTGTGATTTCAGGCGTGATTCACGGTAGTTGGTACTAACGTCGAGTCAGCCACAGGTGAAATGCCTCCTCAGTCGCTCGCGGCAGACATTTCGGTCTTGCCAGTAGCCAGTCTGACAGATCATGGCCTCACGTCGCATATAGCATCCCGATTCCACCAGGGCCTGCCGTCAGTGACCATATCCACGGGCACGTTGATCGCGCTCAACACGTTCAGTGCGTTTGACATCAATCAGGATCAGTTATTCAAGGATCTAGCGGCCCGAGTGTACAACCGACTGTGCATTCGAGGCGAGAGCCAGATTGTTCTTTTCCTTGGAGAGTCCGGCTCAGGCAAGTCCGAGTTCCGAACCTCAGTGGCCACCCACCTCCTAAGTACGTATCGAGCGAAGCGAGAACAACCAGGTCTGGGCGGAGCCCAGCCGCCGGAGGCAGCAGCACCACCACCACCAGATCCCTAACCAACTCTCCCCCTTTCTAGCACTGTCCAACAACCCTCTATCAACCAAGATCAAAAACGCCGACTTTGTATTCCAAGCGTTCACCACCACCAAGACAGCCCATAGCCTGGCGTCTTCGAGAGCAGGCAATGTGCTCGAGTTTCAGTACGGGTCGGATGCCACGCTAATTGGCGCCAGTATATTAGACTACCGACTGGAACGATCGCGCATCACAAAGGTACCTACGGGGGAACGAAACTATCATGCCCTGTATTCTCTGTTGGCGGGTATTTCCGATACCGAAAGAGAGCATCTGGCTCTGTCGGACTTGAATAGTGCCCGATACCGGTATCTGGGCCATCATTCGCAGCTGAGGGTGGGTATTGACGATAAACAGAGGTTCAAGCAGCTGAGAAGCGCCTTGAAAAGCCTGGAGTTTACCCGAGCAGATATCGCCAACATCTGCCAGATTCTCGCCGCCATTCTTCATATCGGCCAGCTGATGTTCCGATCCACGGGTGCGGATGGAATGAGCTCGGCCGCTATTGAAGTGACCAATACCGATGTATTGAACTGTATTGCCGGGTTCTTGGGCGTTCGACCGCATATTCTTGAATCCACGCTGAGTTACAAGACTGTAAAGATTCAAAAAGACCGAGTGACGCTGGTGCTGGACCAGGTAGGAGCGCGAGAAAATGCCGACGAGCTGGCCAGAACGCTGTATACACTGTTATTTTCCTGGATCATGGAGAAAATCAACAGTCGCATTTCGCAAGCTGAAAACAGAGCCGGCAGCAATATCGATTTGGACGATATCGAATCTTTAGTCGACAGTACCATCACGGTAGTGGACTTTCCCGGGTTCACAATCTCGTCGTCGGTTCCTACTCTGGATAAGCTGCTGCACAACTCTGCCAATGAAATGTTTTATAATTTCATGCTCAAGTCGTATTTCGAGAAACCGTTGGAAAAACTCGATAGTGAAGAAGTGGCGGTGCCAGCAGCCGAATACTTTGACAATTCAGACACAGTTCGAACTCTGTTCCGACCTAGTATGGGGTTGTTGTCAGTTATTGATGATTACTCGAGGCGCGAGAAAGATGATAGCGCTCTACTTCATACTATTAGCCAGCGATATGACAAGAGCGGGGTCATTGATTGTGTGGCAGCCAGAAGATCATTTTCCATTCGCCATTTTGCTGGTGAAGTTGAGTACGAGGTGGATAATCTCATTGCTTCAAATGCCGAGTCCATTTCGGGTGATATTATCTCACTCTTCACTTCGTCGTCGTCGTCGGATTTTCTGAAAAACATCTTTGGTTCCAGCGCAGTGGTGGACTCTACTTTTGGCTCGGAAGTGGTTCAGGCTCATTTGTCTTCGAAACCTCTTCGAGCTCCTTCAGTAGTGAGAAGAAATCCTACTACTGCTACCACTAGCGGTACGTCTAAACAGGAGGTTGAAAAGAAAAATAGTCGAAAAGGCAAACCCAATGCCTGCGGCCAGTTCATGTCTGCTCTCGATCGTCTGTTGGATTCTTTTGAAGGAGCCAATCCGTACTTTGTAATCTGCCTCAAACCCAACGATCATCGACTGTCTAATTCTTTCGATGCCAGATGCGTTCGCCAGCAGATTAAGGCGTTTGGCCTGCCCGAGATAGCTCGTGCTGTCAAACAGACGGATTTCAGAGTGTTTCTGACCTTTAATGAGTTCATCACGGCCGTGACGGCCACAGATGGCCACGCCAGCCCGGACCTACTTCATAATTCAGATGGCGTGACGGAGCGGGAAAAGGCTATTCAAATGATGCACTCGTTATCTTGGCCAGAACGCGATGCTCGGTACGGAGTTACGGGCATCTTCTTATCAGAACATGCGTGGCTACAGATTGTGGATCCTAAAATGTCGTTTGCTCAGTCGGCTGCTCAACGATATATCGATTCTGGTGCTGATTTCAACCCGGTTTCCAGAGGATATGCCGATAACGATGCGTTTTATTATGATGCCGATGCCAAGTCGATTGCGGGAGCCACAATAGGCGGAGACCTCTTCAAATACAACGATGGGAGGTCCATTAATAACCAAGCATACATTCGAACCAAGGAAATGGGCGAATCCGAACAAGATCAGACTGATCAATATGCTGTAACTGGAGCCAGAAAGCGATGGATGTTTTTGGTATGGCTCTGGACGTGGTGGGTTCCAGACTGGTTTATCAAGATGCTGGGAAGAATCCCAAGAAAGGATATTCGCACTGCCTGGCGCGAAAAGCTGGCCATTAATCTCATGATTTGGTTTTCTTGTGCATTTTGTGTGGTGTTTCTAATTGGATTCCCCATTCTGATTTGTCCTCTTCAAAACGTCCTTAGTACCGAAGAGCTCAGCCAATACTCGTATAAATTGGATCCTGGGAAAACCCTCACTCAGATTAGAGGTGTGGTGTTTGATTTAACCAAGTTCGCTCCTAGTCACTACCCGCAGGTTGTATCTACCACGGCTATTCTCGACTATGGAGGTACCGACTCGTCTGACTTATTCCCAATGCCGATATCAGCTGTTTGTGGAGGTGTTAATGGAACCATCAGTAAATATATAGTCTATGGACAATCCAACAACTATTCGGATGTCAACGCTGTATATCACGACTTTAGATACTTTACGGGTGATTATCGTCCTGACTGGTATTTGCAGCAAATGCAGTTTCTAAATGCAAACTTTAGAAAGGCGTATATTGGCATTACTCCCAGTGTGATGAAGAAAAGTGTCTCGAAATCAAAGAAAATCATGGCCAGTTTGAATGGATATGTGTATGATATGTCGAGCTATGTTGCTGGAGAAGTGACTACCAAGGCTCCACATGGGGAAAAAGTGCCCAATGACGTTGATAAGAGTTTCATGGACTCTCGACTGGTTAGCCTTTTCGAACAATACTCTGGTCAGGACATTACCAAAAGGTATAATGAATTGGACTTGAGTGAGGAAGTGCGCTCTCACATGAACAGATGTCTAAGAAACGTTTTCATGGTGGGCAAACTTGATACGCGGGACTCTGTGCGCTGTGTGTTTGCTCGATATTTTCTACTGGCCATCACTATCTTTGTGGTGGTAATCATTTTGGTCAAGTTTTTGGCCGCGTTGCAGTTTGGTAAATCCCATATTCCCGATGAGCTCGATAAATTCTTCATTTGCCAAGTGCCTGCCTATACAGAAGATGAAGAATCGTTGAGACGTGCTATTGATTCTTTGGCCAGTACTAGATACGATGACAAGAGAAAACTACTAATTGTAGTATGTGATGGTATGATTGTGGGTGCTGGTAATGAACGCCCCACTCCACGAATTGTTCTGGATATTCTGGGCTGTCCTCCAGATGTTGACCCAGAAGCGCTAAGTTTTGAAAGTTTGGGTGAAGGTGCTAAACAACACAATATGGGTAAAGTGTATTCGGGCTTGTATGAAGTGCATGGCCATATTGTGCCATATCTAGTTATTGTCAAGGTCGGTAAGCCTACAGAAATCAATCGTCCAGGTAACCGTGGTAAGCGTGATTCGCAAATGGTTCTCATGAGATTCTTAAACCGGGTTCATTATAACTTGCCAATGAGTCCATTAGAATTGGAATTGTATCATCAGATTCAAAACGTCATTGGCGTGAACCCTGCTTATTATGAGTATCTGTTACAAGTTGACGCTGATACTATGGTTGCTCCCGATTCTGCCAGTCAGTTTGTATCATCCATGGTTAATGATAGGAAGCTTCAAGCCATCTGCGGTGAAACAGCTCTATCCAATGCTAAAAGCTCAATGGTTACAATGGTACAGGTATATGAATACTACATTTCCCATAACTTGGCCAAAGCGTTTGAATCTCTATTTGGTAGTGTGACATGTCTACCTGGTTGTTTCTCCATGTATCGCGTTTATGATAACGAAACGGGCAAACCGTTGTTTGTGTCACATGCAGTTGTTAAAGGATATGCTGAAAATCGCGTCGATACTTTGCATATGAAGAATCTGCTACATCTTGGAGAAGATCGATACCTGACGACGTTATTGTTAAAATACAATCCCAGGTATAAGACCAAGTTCACACGACATGCTGAAGCTTGGACTGTGGCTCCTGATACTTGGTCAGTGTTTTTATCACAGAGACGTCGATGGATTAATTCAACAGTACACAACCTGATTGAATTGGTGCCTATGGGTAACATGTGTGGATTCTGTTGTTTCAGTATGAGATTCATTGTCGTGGTGGATTTGTTCAGTACCATTATTCAGCCGGTGACTCCAGCTTATTTGGCATATTTGGTCTACTTGCTGGTGACAAGAACTGATGGTGTTCCGGTGACCTCACTGGCAATGCTGGGTGCTATTTATGGACTTCAAGCGATTATTTTCTTGTTGCGTAGAAGATGGGAAATGATTGGATGGATGTTAATATACATTTTGGCCATTCCAGTGTTTTCGTTGGCTTTACCTTTGTATGCATTTTGGTATATGGATGATTTCTCTTGGGGTAATACTCGGGTGGTCAATGGTGAAAAGGCTGGTACAAAGGTTGTTCTTTCTGATGAAGGCACCTTTGATCCTTCGGAGATTCCTCTACGACGATGGCAGGAATATCAGGCCGAAGCTTGGTTGACCTCTGAAGCGCGAAATGGTGGTGGTGCTCCAGACACAAGATCCCAGTATTCAGCATCCCAGTACTCTGTGGTTCCTGGTGCTACTGGTGCTGCTGCCAGAGGGAGTATGAGCCTGGCGCCCACTGACAGAACGGGCACTCCAGTGCCGTCAATCATCGGACCTGGTGCATCATCTATCAAGGAAGAACATGAATTAAGAACAATACCTAGCAACAGCAGTTTACCGTCTGATGAAGAAATCACCAATGCTGTTCGAGAAATTCTCAAAACAGCCGATCTTATGATGGTCACGAAAAAGAGCATACGAGTTCAATTAGAACACCAGTTTGGAGTCAAGCTGTCATCCAGGAGGGATTATATCAACTATGTTACTGAAGCTATTCTCACTGGCGAGTTGTGATTGTACTGTTTTTCCTCTTTTATTTAATATTATTATATCTTGAGTTTGTTTCTATACACATAATAGCATATTAGCCGTCAATCTCCATTCGATCGTGATTCTTTTTCAGAATCACCACTCCTTCTAACGAACTGGCCAAACTGATGTATTCGTCATCTTCAAGCTCTGCTCGTTCTCCATAACCAAGCAGAACAGGCGTACTGTGCGTGACCCATCCAGTAATGGTCTTGGGCCGACCGGCCTGACCAACAACGTCAACAGCCTGACCAACTCGAACATTGACCTTGATGGGCTCTAAATTCTCGTCAAGAGTAATAAGCATACGAGGACGTACAGCAGTGGTAACAAAGTACAATAAAGAATGCGCCGACGAAAGGATAAACGATTTGGGGTCCAAAAGAGCCACCGACACCGTCAGCAGGCCTGCCAACGACACTCGCGATAAAATCTGTCGGTCGGTATTAAACGGATTAACCGTCAAGGTACCCTTACCAAGATGAACCAGACCTTGAGAAACGCGTACCATAAACAGAGAATCGGGATCTCGAGAATAGTACATGGCCAGCTGACGGAGAAGCTGGGCCAGTCTGGCATTATTAGTACCAGCACCAACTAAGCCCATAGCCCAAATGGAATTCACTGCCACATCCAAATCACTATCATGTGAGTAACGAGATAAAGTATCAAACACCTTCATCTGAGGGTTTGAAGCAGATACAAGTCCCATTGCCAATGGAACGGCTCTTCGAATATGAGCTTCACCATAGTGCATCAAGTGACCAAAATGTCGCAAAACCATTTCCTGGCCAATCTCTTCACCCATTGCAATCACTGCCAACCCAAGAACAGAGTACCCCTGGAATATACTTTCCTGTTTAGCTTTTTCCTCGGCTTCGGCGTATTCTTTTTCAGCATTCAGTTGCTGCTGTTCTTCAGTCAATCCTTCAGATACGGCACTAGAACCAGTACCTGATTCTTTCTTTTCAGTCTCCTGGCGAGCTGTACAGTCCTGAAGAAGCTTTTGAATCTGCAACACGTTACCAGTGCCTGAATACGAACATATTGTTAATAATACCTCAATAATCTGTGAGATAGGATGCTCAATGGCTTTAAGAGTTTCAAGAACTTCTTCAGTATCTTCGTATTTACCCATGTATAACAGAGCTAGGCCAAGAGCCATGAATCTAGTCCATTTATCACTAAGCTGAGATTGATCACGCTCAAGCAACGTCTGTAGAATACTGCTGGAAATGTCTCCATTGGCCGATCCCACGAAAATATGGCCAAGCGACAAGGCTGCCAATGACGATAATTGCATTGTTAATCCAACATCAGTGACAATTGGCAATAACAGCTCAGCCAGATCCTCACGCCTTGAGCCAGCATATGACAATCCCAGCCCCACAATAGCAGAAGCACGTAGATGGACACTGGGGTTATCGACATATTCAGATAGCAAAGCAAACGCTGGATCCGACTCGTCATGAACTCCGGCATTCACAATGCCAATACCCAGTAAAGAACCAGCCTTGATCTGTTCTTCGGAAGAATAAGTATATTTATCCAATTGCTGTAGACCTTTATCAAAGTTCCATTGAAACAAAGATCCAATACTAGCAGTGGTAGACGCCATGCCAGGACCCTTTGTTTTATAAATCCACGAGTTGGACTCTTCATCATTCATCAACAACTTATCTGCTCCATATCCACAATTAACAAACGCATTGACAAAGGCAGCAGCCAAGTTCTGTTTTGCAGAATCCAAAATCCCCGACGAGGTGCCCAATGTCGAATGTTCCAGATGACTCTTGTAAATATCTTCTGGAGTCTTCGGGTCCAACAGGTTCAACTCCTTACCAAGATACAGGAAATGCTCGGAAAGAGACACGTTGGACAAGCATTTCTGGACTTCTTCATTATCAACTTGGAACCAGTATTGTTGACGAGCTAGAATGAAAGCCAGCTGCTGTTGAACCAATTCGTCAGTGGTGGCGTTGAACACAGACCGGATGAGATCTTCATTGTCAATTCGGATTGCCAGAGCGAGCGCCTGAGTCAACTGGCCATGACGCAGATAGATCTCGTAAGCAGTATGAAGAAAGTTCAAATCATCTGGAGGCGCCAATAGTGGAACACAGCTGACCATGTACAGGCACACTCTGGCAAAGGTATTGGCATCAACAAACTCTGTCAATCGATCGATTGCTTCGATTTCCAGTAACAGGTCCACCCCGTCCGCTTCGGCATTGTGCTTGAGGAAGAACGGCACGATCTTCAGCGACAAATCCAGTAAATCATCCGTCGACTCCTCCTTTTCAGACCTATTGGCAAATTCCTCGCCAATCTCTAGAGCCAGATGGCGAACGTACTCGTGACCCCAGCTGCCAACATCATCGATACTAGATAATAGCCGATATTTCAAACTTTCCAGCTTGCCTTCTCCAGAGTACGTCATTCCCAACACCGACAACACGTCGGCCAATTGATCCTGGAGATCGCTCTTGGGCCACTTGTCGTACAGCTCTGTCAACGAAGGGTAGTGCGGCCGTAAGAACTTGAGCGGCTTGGGAACCGCTGTCATTGACGATGTCGACGTGCGGATGAAATTCTTCAGCGCCTCTAAAGCCGAAGCGTACAGCTCAACATTCGGTTCCTTCAATCTCTCGACGAGCATTTCCAGTTCGCTCTTCAGCTTCTGGTCCTCTTCAGACAGCTCCTCGACGTCCTCTTCTCCCTTTTTCTTCTTTCCGTCCTTTTTCTTGCCTTTGACATCCTTAGATCCGCCATTCGATGGCGCCACAGCCTCGGCCACTGTCTCTGCCTCCCCACCCGAAGGCGAGCTGGTGTCTTTTGAAGGGGCCATTGCTGAATCCTGTCTCACTCCTCACGTTTCTCCTCACGTCCCGACTTCCTCGCACTGTCAAATGTTATATCTCCAAATACCACGAGCCTCGCGACTCGACCTTCTTGTATAATCAAACTCGCAAAGATGATGGCAATAGTAATGTAAGCAGACGAGCTCTCAAATCGCAACGAACAGTAAAGAATCCTGGCGTCTAAGCGCCTGCCATGCGCCTACGCGCCGCCCGGCGGCCGCCCGCAGGGGGTGGGGGGTCTGCCTCCGGCGGCTGGGCGCTGCCCAGACCCGTTGCTCGAGCTGCGCTCGAGTTGCGTGGTTGCGAGGCCGTAATGGAGCGTGAAGAGACCAGCCCAGGGCCCGAAGCCCTCGAGCGCAGCTCGAGCAACGGGTCTGGGCAGCGCCCAGCCGCCGGAGGCAGAC